>CAUYQG010097996.1:0-54216 GCA_963574415.1 Tarsius wallacei
CCAATTGTCTTGAAGAAATTCCAGTCATTTAAAAGGAGGGAGGTAAGCCGGGCTCGGTGGCTCAGCCTGTAATCCCGCGCCTTTGGGAGGCTGAGGTGAGTGGATTGCCTGAGCCCGCAGGTTCGAGACCCGCCTGGGCAAGCGAGAGCTCATCTCTACAATAAATCAAAAAATTAGCCGGGTGTGGTAGCGCGCGCCTGTAATTCCAGCTCCTTGGAAGGCTGAGGCGGAAGGATCGCCGGAGCCCAGCAGGAGCGGCCACTGCACTCCAGTCTGGGTAACAGAGTGAGACTCCAACTCAAAAAAATAAAATAAAATAAAATAAAAGGAGGGAGGTAGCCATGCACATGAGGAGAGCTCAGATGAAGTGGCACACAATTTTTATCAGAAGTCTGAGCTCTGTTGTCTCCTCTGTCTTATTCCAGGGTTGTTTCTAACTGGTGGAAGGTGCCCTGAGGAAGCATCCTTTCTTTGTGTAGCCCTGGAGCCTTCACTTCTGTCAGAGAGGGCCTGTGGGTTATTTCCCTTAGCTTTACCCACTTCTACCCGGAGCACTTTTTACTAGTGTTCAATCAAAATAAATAGATGAAAATTGAATTTCTATGACATCATTTATATACTATTAGGATATATTGACAGGTTTTTTCTGAAGATAAGGGCAGGTTTTTTCTGAAGATAAGGGCATGGTTGGAGCTGTTATTTCGTCTCTTCTGGAAACGTGTTGCTTTCTTTGGATTGGCTTATTAAATTACATTATGCTATTTCCTTGCTGTTGTTTGGTGGCCGTTGCTGAACATTTTCTGATTGAGTTTTATTGTTGCCATTGTTCTTTGCTCATTGTGTGACATTTTATGGAAGGGAAATTAAATGTCATAATCTACCATCTTAACATGGAAGCGTATAAGCAATGTTTCACTGTCTACCTTTGTTACTTAGAAAAGGAGGTCAGTTTACCAAAATTATATTTCAGATGTAGGGTTAATTATTTTTATGAAGTCAAATTTATTATAGATGTGGCTAAAAATAGCTTGTGTTTTAATATACCTAAAGTGCCTCGATTATGTTGTGATGGGAATGGTAGATATCAAATATAAATATTTGTACGTGACAAGTAATTTATAAATATGTTTCATGTACCATAACCATTCTTATTTATGTACCGAAAATACATAGTAAGACTCTATCTGCACATAAAAATGCTGACCATAGAAAGTTGTGATTCATAGATATTACATGTCTCTTCTCTCTTGGTTTATTTTCCTCTGTGTTCTTTCCTGTAATTATTTCCTTAACTCATGGCTGTCAGTTCTACTTTAAGGCAAAAGCCAAGGAAATGCAGCTTTTGAATTTATGCCAAAATATCTTTTCGGCCTTGAAGAAAAATAATATTTCTAACTGTATATTCCAGTTATCGTTAATCTGGATGTTCTAAGCTAGCAGCAATTGTCTGTTCTGGTTAAACTTTACATAAGCATTTGTGGAATTAAGAACTAAACACAGAGGATACAATCACAACACTTTGTATGAAAAATAAATGCTCAAGAAGTTAATTCAGATGACAACACTATGCATATTTAATTCAACTCAGAGTTCCATATAATCCTCTTTTAGCTGATACATCCTTGAAATACATGGATGTTTCAACAATTCAGTAAGACTCAGAAGAGATCATTTGATAGAATCACGAGACAAGACTGTACTGTACACACACATACACACACACACACACACTCACAGTAAATTAGATGGACCAAAGATAAGAAAAGTAGAAAATTTGTCTAGAAAACTAACCAACTACATTAAATCAAAGTATTCCGGTAACTGTAATACCACGATGACTTGCAGCTCTACAAGTACCTTCACCCTGCCCTATTTCCTCTCTCTCTCACAGAACAATTTCTATGTATTCTAATGTCTCATGGGTTACATAAATAAATGACTGATAAAAATGCCATTAGTTCATTTTTGTTGTTTCAAGAAACAGACAAATTGAAGGTGAGTCTTAACTTATTTCGTTAAGATTATTTTAAATCATACCAGCATAAATTAAATTGACAGAACATGTAAACTATAAAAAAGCTCATAATTTTATCCTATCCTCTGATTGTTGGCATCTAGAATTATTAATAAGAACAATCAAGAAGCCCAATAACTCTAGACATTATATTTCAGTCTATGAAAAGTTCCTAATGAAATATCAATGAAGAGTCAATAGGTAATTCAAGATGCATATTACCTTGAGATGAATGTTTTACTGTTTGCTTATGGGAATTAGAAGTCATTTGGGTTAAGGTTACTCTTAGTAAACAAGGTGGCTCCTTCTTGCTTCATTCTCTTGGAACAGTCCATTTTTTTGTTCCTGAATATACTGCTAACACTGTCAAAGTGATGCTGTGCATAAAGAGATGAAATTTGATTAAGAATTGTGCTTTTTTGTCTTACGTTTGGAGTATTGTTAACCCTGGTCAGAACATATTAGTTCTAGTGCCTAAACCCCACCAGATCTGCAAAAGTTAGTTTATAGAGGCATGTTTTTGTGTGACTCTTCTATATTAGGTGTGTCTGGAATATTCTTTGATATGATAACCTATGTCAGCCCTAACCAGTACTAGTGTCGTCTCTCTGAAATCTTTCTGTCTGGTCAAGTGATTCATGTAATATTCAGCAAAATACAACAGTAGGAAATATTTTAACTTGGCCACTATATATTGTCACTAGAGAATTGATTTGCATTTTCTAGAACCTCTGCCTTGTGAGGCTGTAAAGAAGTCAATGTTGGAACCCTCTCCACTCCACGCCCACTATCACAAAGCTGCAGATGTGTCATTATACTGTGACCCAACATACTCTCCGAAGTTTTCCAGGTTAATTCTGAATAACTGATTGGTAAACTCATGCATTTCAAGCAGGCAAAATAATTAAGTGTTGATTCGTGACCAACTTTAGGGTCCAACTTTAGGGGCAAGAGTTGGAACAAATGAATCTCAAAGAAAGCAAAGAAATGACTAGTTTGGTTCTATTTACTAATGAGAAGCTACTTACATGATTGAATATTGCATTTTAATTTAATTTTATTTTATTTTAAAGATGTGGGGTACGATTCAGGGTTAGGTATACAAACATTGATTATGCAGGTGTCCTTGTTGATGAGGTGTGCCCCTCCCTCCCCTTGCAGTTTGCCTCAACTGGCAATCCCACCTCCCCTCCCCTGGCAGTTTAAGTATTGCATTTAAGAGTCAATAAAATCACCTGTGCATTAACTTACTCTTATGAGGACTGTGGCCATTGACTACTAGCTAGGAAATTGTTTTGCATTTTGTTTAGTAAGGTGTGATCAGTAAAATTTCTTACCACTTCAGTGAAAGTTCATTTGCTTATTTGTCTGACTGACTAGCCATATTGTTACTGATATCTTCGAAAGACAAATATTGCTACACGGTATATGAAAGCCTCTTTAGTTCACCCAACTTAACACTTTAAGCATATGTTCTTTTAATATTGTTATTAAGGTATAAGTTACATACGTTGCAAATGTATAACTTGATGGAGACATATATATACATTCATGTAACCATGACCATGATGAAGGTATATATCATTTCCAGCATTCCAGAAGAGTTACTCATTTTGCAATTCCACTGAACTTCAGAGAATAATGGACAATGATGGGCTTTGCCCAACTCCTAAGCTACTGTAAAAGCAAATGAAGTAAGTTAAAACGCCATTGGAAAACTATAAAATCCCACCCAAAGAGAAAGATTTGCAGCAGTAGTAGTGGCAGTTATGAAAGGTTTCCCTTAACCTGAAGATCATTCTTTCACACTTCGTCTTTCCTATTATATATACACTTGCAAAGTCTAATGGCTTAGATCTCAGTAGAGTAAATATTTCAAAGCTAGTTTTTCCAAAAGCAAATTTCAAAATGATGTACAAGCAATCAAAATCATTGCCATAAGCACAGTTCATTAATGTTTTGTCTGTGCTTAAGTGTAAGCTGTTCAAATTATTTATTAACTATTTTTTGCTCTACTCATGCCAAGTCACAAGCATGTTTGTACATGCATGCAAAATACCATTGTTAAAATATGTAATATTATTTCCATCCACTGATGACAAACCAAGCAGTAGAGTTGTATAGTCAATGATGTCTACATACTCAATTTCAAGTAGAAACAAAACAAAGCAAGGCAAATTACTTGTTGAGGGTACTGGCATATTACAACAGGATTTTCTGTTTCTGGTTGTTGTTGTTGTTTTTTCTTCCAAAGATTAATTGTCAGCATTAACACATTTTTAGAAAACGATTATCTAAAAAGAACATGAATAACCAGAAGAAATTAGCAGGTTTGAAATATTGAAAAACTATTTATTTTTTCATTAATTGGTGGATTTAGCTGGATTATTGGCATTTTCTACTCATATATATTCAGTCTTCCATCTGTATAAATTGTATATACATATCCACCCTTTTTTAAAGAAGTAAATTATTTCCTTTACTATGATCTATTGTTTTAGCTCTCTTCACTTCAACTGCAACAGAGCTTTCATCTATTTGGTGTTTTTACTTAATATTCCAGAATATTCACAAATATACCTCCAGAAATTTACAGGTAACTCCAAGAGAGACACTGTGTGTCTACATCTCATTGTAGGAAGGAGGTTGTCTACAATTAGATGTACTGATTTCAGCCTTCCTTTTTTAAACTTACTGAATTGAACTAATATTGACTCTTAGTGTTCTGAGTCATTTAAAACAGTTTACACATTTAGGAAAGAATTATGCTGTGGCAATCACAGTATGTGTGATAGATTTGAAACAGAACAGTTTTACTGTTTGGGGGTTGTCTTTGATAACCTAAGTAAAAAGAATAACATTTCCTGAAAAAATGTAGGTAGGAATTTACTGCATATAAGATTGGAGGAGGGGGAGATTAACAGCATTAGTTTGAGTGGCATAGACAGGATGTTTGAAACATCCTCTTTAGAGTTCTTTTAATACCCTGCAGGCCTGACCTGAACATGCAGTACTTGACCATCTGCAAGAATGCAGACTGTTAATCTTCGTCAAACTCTTGCCAGTTACTGTCAAGAGAAATGTCCAAGAAGTAGAATGATGTCCCAATTATTTAAACATATCTAAAATGACTTTGGAATTTAGACTTCCTCATACAACCATTAAAAATGTTAAAATAGATTTTAATACCATAGAGAAAATGTCAATCATTGTCATGGTCATTACATTAAAAATAATTCTTATGTGGTAGAGAAGCATAATGAAGTATTTACAGGTAAACTATTCCAGTGATTGAGATTTGCTTTAAACTTCTGTGATTGGGGATACTTGAAATAAAATTGGCAAGATATTGACACATGGAATTCACTACTTATTCTATTTCTAAGTATGTTAGGAAATTTCTATTAAAAATGTGAGGAAGTCAATGATGGTGATACGGAAAACTTTTGGTCCTGGATAGAATAGAAATATTAACTAGCAGATAATCTCACAAGTAAATTATTCTGGTATATTGACTCTTTACATTTAAGAAATAGGCAAGAAGCAGGTGACATGCCTTTCACAGAGAATTATGCTGGGGTGCTCTCTTTCCTAAAGTTAATCAGTAAGTATTGCGCATCCTCAGTGTGGCAGATCTAACAGAGGGCCCTTTATTACTAAGATAATAAAGCATTTTTCAGTTCAGGAAAGAAAGGAGTCATACAAATAGATAAATACGAAACAATGCCATAAATGGAAGGGAAGATCATAGCATGTTTGAGGTGGTATTAACAACAGGAACAATAGCATGATGAACAGGAAATAGCATGCACTGCTGGAAAGGAAACAAGTGGTTGATGCTGCTGGAGCTTCCAGTGTAAAGTAGGAGGAAATGAGAGTGATGGGGGCGGGCAGGGATTGGATGGTGGAGACCATCAAAAAGACTTAAGATGAGGCAACAGGGTGGAGGATAGGCTTGAGCAGATAAAATTGTGCGTCAAGCAAGACAGAAGTCTGTGGTAGTAAACCAGGCTAGAGACTTGAATTAGATCCAGATTTTGTGGGGAGAAGGGTAGTAAGAAAAGGGGATCTATCTGGGGATGGGGAGACACCTCTTATCAACAAGGGTACCTGAACGAAATATTTTTGTATGCCTAACCCCTAACTGTACCCCACAATAACATAATAAAATAAAAAAAAATAAAATAAAAAAAGGGGATCTCATACTAGGGTAATTCTGTAGCAGTCAATTAGGATAGGATGTTAACTTTTCCCTGTTTCTCCTCTTTTCCCCCTCTTTCTTGTTCCTCTCTTACCTCCCCCTTCCTTCCTTCCTTCCTTCCTTTCTTCCTTCCATTGCATCTTGTGCAAAGATTTACTTTAAAAAGTTTTTTAAAAAACAGCTAATATGTGCTAATGGAACAGAACCCAAAAGATAAAAGATACACAATAAAAAAATGCATCTCTTGCTCCATGGCTGCCCAATATTCCTCCCTCAATGGAGCCAGCCATTGTTTCTTCCAAGGTTCTTGCATATTGCTTCAGAGCTATGCCATGCACTTGAAATCACACATAACACACTTGCAAAGACTTTTAAAAATAACTTGTGTTGAGACTTTGTGTACATACTTGACAAGTTAATTAGCATGCTAGCTACACTAGATTAAAATCCTATTAATTAACTTGATGCGTCATTTGATTATAAAGCTAAAAGAAATGCAGGCCTCTTTTTTGAAGACAACAGTGAACTCATCAAGGATATTCACATAAATAATCTAAGGATATTCACATGAATAATCTTTAGATGATAAAAAAATATTAAATTAAACTGTTTGGGCCCTTCCCTTTTTAGTGGATTTGAAGACTGTTAGTGTAATGTCTATCCACAGTCTTGATTAATCTTCAGAAAACTTCAGTAGACAATCTTTTAGCCTATTAAAAAATGTGCTCATGCAGTGACATATTTCCTGCTAAAAGGTCTCTATTTTAATTGAAAAATATGTGAGACTATAATAAACTGATTTTAACTTTTAGAGAATCAAAGAAAAATCTTTAAACTTCCTTCCATAGTAGGTTGCAGTACTCCCATGCAGTAAAGCATTTTGCTTTTATTTTCACCTTATATACACTGCAGTGAAACTCTTACTGCAATAATTCCTGGAAGAGCAGAATATATGATGCTTTCATAAATAAATATTAGTGCATTAGTCTTCTTCCAGCCCAAGCCAGATTTTCCTGGCTGCTTATTTCCCTGGGTGGCCAGAATAATACAATCCCTGATAGAAAAACTTGACTATTTCAGATACATATCTGGTCAGAAGAAACCCTCTCACTTGCATAATGTTTTTGCATTTCTGTTGGTGAAATGTGGTATATTGATTATCTAACAAGCATAATAATATAACCTCATACATGATTAAAGCCACTGTGTCTTAATTGTGGTTGTATTATATTTACAAGAAAGTCTTTCCTAGTAAACACTTTCTCCAGGACTATGTCCTTCAAATACATAAAAATTTAGACTAAAAATAATGATTACACCCTATTTGAAGTCCAGATTTTTCCTAATATGATTTTCAGCCTTAACTTCTTAGAAGCATAGTGACAGAATTAATGATAATATAAATTCCTAAAAAATATTATAAACACTATTATCTTATTATACTTTCCCTCCAATAGGAATTTTCTTATATTTCATTCAAATGTACTTAAATTTATTGAGTACCCAAGTAATGTTAATGTTATTTTACAAAATCATTTTTTAAATATGTCAGGCCTGAAATGGCATTATTGAACCATACATGTTATGCTGAATTATACATTAATTTTCCAGAATATGTTTATCATTCGGTTTATTGTTGTATCCTGAGGGCTTAGAACATGGTAAATGTTCAGTAAGTGTTTTTAAAATGAACAAATACAACATTAACTATATTCTACATTTTTGTTAGAGTATTTTCTTGATCATATATTGTACATCTTTTTATAACTTTGATTTTGTTCTTTGCTGTTATAAAATTAAAACTACATAGCAAAGGATAAAGAAATTGAAAAAAAATTTGGCTTGACTAGCTTATTATATTCCAGTTGCAAAAAGTCTAGTGTAGAAAAACATCTACGGTTTAATGGTTTCATTATTATCCATATCTCATTTCCTTAGTTTAAGGTGACAATAAATATGGAAAAGCTGTGGATTCTAAAAACAAAAAATAAAAATAGAAAGAAAGAGGGCGAGAGCTAGATTATGAGTCATAGTGACAAATTGGTAGTGGGAGAGTCTTGCTTGTGCTAATAAGACTGTCATTAGTGGGCCTTTTAGAACAAGATGCCTCACACCGCTCTGCAGATCGTCATACACTAATGAAAGAGGTGCTTTAATTAGAAAGATAATAAGTGATTCAGAGGGTGAAAGAAAAGGGAAGGGTTCCAAACCATTACAACTAGACACATGGAGGGACAGCTGCCAAGGGAGAGAAGGTTTGTGGGGCAGGGGTGGAAGTCGGGAGCAGCATCCTCAATGAAGAAGAACACCCTGAAAGGCTAGGATATCACAAGACCATCCTGGGCCTCCACTCTGAGATATGCCGTTAACCCAACTTATCCTCTTTTAACTATCAGAAGAAAATCAGATTATCTCAAGTTTTGGAATGAGTCACTAAAATAATGTTACATTTATTGTCCACACTATTGGTTTAGTCTTGAAATCTGTAGCAGTTTTCTGAGGCTCCTTGGAGAACCTATGGTTTATCATTTGAAACAGGAAATAAGGAGCACTCCTGATCCTAAGGAAATCTTGCCAACCATTTTATTCTCAGGAGGCTGGGGATTAGTAAGAACTGTACTTAGAATGAAGAGATGAAAAATGGTGTGTAAGTATTACAGTTGACCATAAGTCAACAACACAGCATATCTCTTAGGACACCCGTTTTTTCATCCTGTCCTTACTCATGCTTTCTTTTCCCAGAGACCCAGAGGAACTATTTGGTATAAGAAGATAAAGGCAAAATGTGTATGAACAAGATCTCTGTTTTTAAGAGAGAGGTACTGACTTTCACTTGCATCTTAGTTTGATTTTTCTACTGGAAAACAAAGGTCTCTAAAGGAATTAGTAGTGGACCTCTACAAATATATGGAATGAAGACCAGTAAGCCAGTACTACTCAAAATGTGACTCATAGTCTGGTGCTTGCCCCTGAACTGCTATTGGGTTCCATAAGATAAGTACAGACATTGAGAATAAGCATTTATAAATTTTTGCAGCAATTTGGCATAGTAAATTTTTGTCTATTGAATTTGATAGCAAAAAATTTAGTCTTGTTTTTAGGAGTTTTTAAATGTCTTTTGTCAAACGGTTTTTTGCATAAGTACTAGCTTAGCGGTTATCTTTTTTTTATTCAAAATTTAAAAAATATTTTGCCACAGATATTCTGATAGACACCAGACTAAACTACTTTGAAAAAAAGTGTTTATGTCATACTTTCAGACCTTCTTTTGAATACTCCTAAATGCTAAGATTTTGAATATTATAAATTGCCATTTCTTTATATTTTCTCTGCTATTTTAAAGGTACATTTTAATTAATTAATTTATTATTTTTTTTTTTAGAGACAGAATCTTACTGTGTCATCCCGGCTGCAGTACAGTGGTACAGTCATAGTTCAATGCAGGTTTGAACTCCTGGGCTCAAGTGATCCTCCCACGTTGGTTTCTTAAAATACTGGGATTATAGATGTGAGCCACCATGCCTGCTCGTGGTAAATCCATATCTTAAGTCTGGAAGACCTTTATATATTCTGGAAGAATTTTTAAAAATTTAATCTTATGAAATTTAGAATTGAACCCAAGCCTGTAAGGAGCATTTTACTTTTGTAATAATAAACATTTACAGGCAACTGTGTATGAATGCAAGATTAGAAGAACAGAAGACTCTGCATCACTTTTAGTAAACTACTTGGTTATGTATTAGAACATTGACAAATACCAGCTGACTCTGTCAGGAAAAATACCTGCATAGTAAGCCATTAGAATGATCATCATGTTAAGAGAAATAAACACAACAACAAATAATTATAAACCAAGGTCATTTTAGGAAGTTGAAGTTGAACATATGAGTTCTTGAGCTGAAGGAACATTTCAGTAGTTTATAGTCAAAGGTGGATGTGTGTGTGTGTGGGGGCGGGGGGTGAACACATTTTTTTCAGCAAATCTGAGATACCTTCAGTGCCAAGAGGTCAACCTCCAAGTCCTAGGCCCTCTGTCTCAGTTACCCTCAGTCTCCAGAGATGAGGCGCCAGACCACCAGGAACTTCCAAGATGTGTTTTTTGAAAATCTGGCATCCTATCTGCCATCCTTATTACCTTTTAAAAAAAATTTAATTTATTTTTAAATTGAGACAATAATTGTACATGCTTACGGGCACCTAGTGATGTTTCAATACATAGAATGTACGGTGATTAGATCAGTGTAATTATCATCTCTACCAACTCAAACATTTATCATTTATTTGTGTTGGGAACATCAATATCCTCCTTCTAGCTATATGAAACTATATCATATGTAATTGCTGTCATTCCTCTTCCAGTTGAATTTTCCCTCTACCTATTTTTGGCTCATTTTCCCCTGGCTACCCATATATTGCCTCAAATCTCTGTTCCAGGGCAAAACAAAAAATTCCTCTCTTCACTCTTCAACACTTCATTGAAGTTCTTCCCCTTGTTTTGACAGGAACCAGACTGTTCCATAAGAACATGGCATTTCATGTAGGGGTAAGTTTTTCCATATCCCCAGCATGTCAACCATCTTCTTCTATCCATAATGATGTTACCAAAGTGCTTCTGCCTCAGCCTTATACAAAAAAATCCTGCTGCTTTGAGATTATCCCATCAGTTCATACTATTGTCTTGCCTTTATTATTTCTGTCATGCACTTACTCTCATATCTTCAAGGACTGAGCATCTAACTCATTTCTTAAATGCTCTCAGCTTCACAGTCTGCTTGACCCTCAGCCACTCTATCCCTTGATTACCTCATTTCCTGCAATGTTCATCTCTTCAGTAACCCTCTTTAGTAACCCAATAATGGGCATACCTACATCTTGTCATTACTTGGACCGTCCCATCTCTGAAATATTACCTTTGAATGCCCACCTTGACCAAGCTCTCCTCCCACGAGCTCCCTTACCCAGTTATTCTCACCATAGTTTTCCTTGACTCCATGGGGCTACTGGCCTGTGATCGCTCTATCTTCCTCCATTGGATCCATCTTGTCTTTTTCTTTCCTGTCTTGCTTTGATGTCATGGATCCTCACTCCAACCATTCTTTTGTCAATTTTTAAAAATTACCTAATACTATTACCTTTCTGGGCATGCTCTTGACAAATCCTCAGTTCAAGGGTCCCGATTCTCTGCATCTAATCCAGAAAGCTATTGTTATTGAGGGCGTTCACACAACTGTGCATGTTGCTGCCACTATGAATTTCTAGTGTCCAAACTCAACTAGGCCTTTAATACTTTCATATTTCCCTAGTGAACTTTTTGTCCTCAAATCTTTCATTCTGCTGTCCTCACTATTGGCCTATTTGTTCAGAAAGAAAATAGAACGTCAACTTCCGGCCGCCAAATCTACAAGCAGAAGTCCCAGGAGAGAGAAGTTATTTCCCTGGATGAAGGTGAAGTCTTGCATCTGTCCTCACAGTCCCATCTCCTGCTTTCCCAATATACTCCTTTCTTTGTCTTCGGCTTTATTTTCCATCTCCTTTTCAGAATCCTACAAACATACTTAATGTTCTCACGTTATAAAAATGTGTTCCTAGCCTCAAACTTTCTACCAGCTTTTCTGCTTCCTGACAACTCCTTCACAATCAAACCTTTTGAAAGAGTTGTCTGTATTCACTGCCCTGAGTTCTCAACTGCACTCACTCTTCAGCTCTTTTTAGTTTGGCTCCTGCTCTCAATACCCATAGAAACTGTTCTTACCAAAGTCAGTGATGATTTCATTGCAGATAAATTAGTGAAGCTTTCTCTTGTTTGATCTCCCCGCTCCTCTTTTCACTGTTGACTATCTCTCTTGCTTCTTAACACCACACTCTCCATCCAATCTTACAGATTTTGAAATCACAAATTCCTTAGTAGAATCCTGACATTTTAGTATTTCTCAGGTTTATATATTAAAATGTCTAACTTTAATTTGCACATTTGTAGGCAATGTCACCCTCGTTTCCTGTTGTGGCTTTTAAAAATCTTCTATCAATATATGATGATGACCTCCAAATGTATTTTTCCAAGGGCAACCTCTCTCTTAATTTTTAGACATGGAAATTACTCTTCTTACAAGATATCTCTTGGATGTTCAGTGGATCCATTAAAGTCAATTGTCACTTAACTGAGGTCCTCTTTTCCATCAACCTGCTCCATTTCACCTTTTGCTCACTGGTGAAAATTGCAAATCTGAGTATCAACTTTGACTGTTTAGATATAAAATTCTTACATGTGCATTAACTCATTCCTTTTTTCTTCATTCCCTCTGTTACTAACCTAATTCAATTCATTTTGTTACTTTCAACCACTTCATAAGTGGTCCTTTTGTTTATAGCCAGCTGTCTTAGTGTGTTTTTTTTTTTTTTGACTCAGGCTTTTGTAAGCTGAGAAGTTCAAGACTGAGGGACTACATCTAAGGAGAGTCTTCTTGCTGCATCATAACATGGCAGAAGGCATCATATGATGAGAGAACACACAAAAACAAGAGATTGTGGTAGTGAGAGAGAAAGAGGATCGAATTCATTCTTTTTATCAGGAGCCACTCTTGCATAACTAAATTACTCCTGTGATAACAGCATTAATCCATGAGAATGGTAGTATCCTTATGACCTAACACCTCCCCTTAAGGCTCATCTCCCAACACTGTTGCATTGAGAATTAAGTTTTCAGCACATGAGTTTTGGAGGGGACAGGCATTCGACCCATAGCCTCGGGTCTGCCTTCAACTTATTCTTCACACTTCAGACCATGATTTTTCTGAAATGTAAATCTCATGCATGTGTTAACGACTATGCCTAAAAGTATTCAGCGTCAGTGGCTCTTCATTATACTGAGGGTCAAGTCCATCTCTTTAGCATGCCACATATTGTTCTTTTATCTTCAGGGCTTTCCTCACCATTCTTCTTTTTGCCTTTTATTGTTTCAACCAACCATACAGTGCTTCATTTAGATTTTCAAATATCTCATCTCATCTCATTTCTCCCATCTCCCTTTTCTCTTTCCTTCATGTCTTTGCACAGCCTCTTCCTTCTGTCTTGAGTTTTCTGCTACAGTCACACACACACACACACACACACACTTCACTAGATGTTTTCCCTGACTAAATTATACATACCATCCAAGTCACTTAGATGTAATTTCCTTTGGGAAGGTTTTCTTGATACTATAACACTGGTTTGAGGATTCTCCTTTATGCTTTCATGGCAATTAATATTTCATTTACATAATACTTGTCACTTTCTATTATACTTTTCTATCTTTTGCCTTTTTATCCCCCATTAGCCTGTCAGCTCCATTAAGGCAAGAATTGTTTGTTTGTTTAGACTATAATGTTCTTGGCACATAGTAAGTTCTAATAATTATTCAATTCACGAATGCAGGAGGAAAAGAATAGGATGATGTGGGCAGAATAAAGCCAATAGAAACAAGCAGCTAAGGTGATTAAAAACTAGATACTTAAAGGTCAGAAACTTAGGAAATTGGAATGAGAAAAGTTAGGAGATGTACCTCTTTAGAGTCTCAGGTTGTAACTAGGTGAGGACCAAAAGGCAAAATCCCAGGCATCAAATACTTGTCTGCCCTGGCCACATCTTTTCCATTGGGTTTGGCCCCTTATAAATTCTGCCTGCATGCTTCTTCAAAGGGTCTTTCACAATGATCAAGTGCATAGTTCTTGGAAATTTCATATCTGCCATGATCATTAAGCATACCTGTGAAATACTTGTCTGCCTGGGTTTGTCACCTAGGCGTGGTTTCTGCTCTCTGGAAGCCCATATTCAGTTAAATGTAAATCACACATATCTGATTGAGAAAAAATAAAATAAAAAGATTCATGAACATTCATTTAATAACTGTACACAAAGCAAATGCATCATACCAAGTGACATGTGAAAAGATATTGCAAATGTTGCATGATTTAACCGAACCCCATCAAAAGTGTCACATGAACCACATAAATCTACTAGGCTTCTCATAGTCATTTTCAATACAATCCCTTCCTGCCCCTATGATCATTTATGGTACAGTATACTTGCTGAAGCAAATCAAAAGCCCTTATGCACATGAACTGGTGAGTATTCTTTCACTCAAGTCATAGAAGCATACATAGGGATTTCTAAACCCAAATTATTTATTTATTTATCTTTCAAATTATTTCTATTTTTATATATACTTTTAAATTTTGATTTATAGGGTACTTGTGCAGGTTTTTAATGTAATATTGTATGATGGTGAGGCTTGGGCTTATAGTGAACCTGTCACTCAGGTGGTGGACATTGCATCCAGTGGGTGGTTTTCAGCCCTACCGTTGAAACCTTAACCTCCTTCCTCACACCTTCAGGAGTGGCCCAGTGTCTGTTGCTCCCATATTTTGCTCATGTGCATACAGTGTTTAGCTCCACTTATTACTGAGAACATAGTGTAGGCAGTATTTTGTTTCTGTGGCAATTCACTCAGGATGATGATGGTCTCTAGCCGCATCCCCGTTCCTGCAAAGGACATGGGTTTGTTCTTTTTTTTTATGGGTGCATAGTATTCCATGTTGTATATGTACCATATTATCCTTATCCAATCTTACCATTGATGGGCACCTAAGTTGGTTCCATGTTTTTGTTATTGTGGATAGTGCTGTGATAAACCTGTGTTGGCAGGTGTCTTTTTGGTAGAGTGATTTGTGCTCCTTTAGGTAGATACACAGCAGTGGGATTGTTAGGTCCAGGGGTAAAAATCTGTTTTTAGTTCTTTGAGAAATCTCCCAACTGCTTTTGACAAAAGTTGAATTAGTTTGCATTCCCACCAACAATGTAAGAGAGTTCCCTTTTCTTCACATCCTCACCAACATGGTTTTTATTTTTATTTATTTTTTTTTACTTTTTAATAAAAGCTATCTTGACTTGTGTGAGATGGTATCTCAGTGTAGTTTTGATTTGCCTTTCTTTGATGAACATTTTTTCACGTGTTGTTGGCTTCTTGTATGTCTTCCTTTAAGAAGTGTCTGTTCTTGTCGTTTTCCCACTTTATAATGGGATTATTAGTTTTTCTGCTGATTCATTTGAGTTCTTTATAGATTTTGGATATTAGACCTTTGTCAGATGCATTGTTTGCAATATTTTCTCCCACTCTGTAGGTTGTCTGTTAACTTGGTTGATGATTGATTTTGCTGTGCCGAAGCTCTTGAGTTTGATTATATCCTGCTTGTCAATTTTATCTTTTGCTGCTTTTGCTTTTGAGGTCTGGTCATAAATTAATGCCTAGGTTGATGTTCAGAGAATGTTTCCTATGCTTTCTTCTAGAGTTTTAAAAATTTGAGGGCTTAAGTTTAAGTTGTTAATTCATCCAGAGTTAATTTTTGAATATGTAAACCCGAATTTATACCCAAACTTACACTTCTCCTACACTGCTAAGTTCCAAGTTGTAGATAGAGGAACCTCTTTCTTTGCAACTGGTAGAACTAATAAAATTATTTCCAGAATATCAAAATTAAAAACTTCTGTGCATCAAAGAACACAGTCAACAAAGTAAAAATGCAACCGATGAAATGGGAGAAAATATTTGCAAATCATATATCTGATAAGGGGTTACTATCCAGACAATATAAAGAACTCCTACAATTAAACAACAAAAACCCAAATAACTCACTTTTAAAATGGGCAAACTTTGTGACTGTTTCTCCCAAGAAAATAAACAAAATGGCCAATAAGCATGTTGACCAATAAGCATATGAAAATGTGCTCAATGATATTAGAGAAAGTCAAATCAAAAATCATAGTGAAATATCACCTTATACTTAACAGGATAGCTGCTAGCAAAAATCAGAAAATAATAAGTGTTGGTGAGGCTGTGGAGAATTGGAGCACATTAATTGTTGGTAGGAATATGAGATAGTGCAACTGCTATGGAAAAGGGCATGGTAGTTGCTAAAAAAAAAATTAAATTACCACATATAACCCAGAAATTCTACTTTTGAATATATATCCCAAATAAGTAAGAGTGGGAACTCAAACAAGTATTTGTATATCTATGTTCATAGCAGTATTATTCACAGTTGCCAAAAAAACAAGCAACCAAGTGTTTACTGATGGATGAATAACCAAAATGTGGTACAATGGAATATTATTCAGTTCTGACACATACCACAACATGGATGAGCTTTGAGACCATTAAGCCAGTCACAAAAGGGCAAATACTGTATGATTCTGCATATATGAAGTACCCAGAAGAGTCAAATTTCTAATTGTGACAGCCAAGGCTTTGGGGAGAGGGGCAGGGATAATTGCATAATAGATGTAAAGGTTAATTTTGCAAGATGAAACAAGTTATGGAAATTGGTTACAAAACAATGTGACTATACTTAACACTACTAAACTGTATACTTGCAAATGGTTAAGATGATAAAAATTTTATGTTATGCACATTTTACCACAATTAAAAATTAAGAAGTATATTAAAAAAGTATTTCAGAATGGTTATAGGTATGTATTTTTATTGAAGGCCAATATTTTATGTGAATGTAAACCAAATATGTAGATATCAAAGAACTGCATGTAGATATTAAGCAATGAATTAAACATTCGCTTGCCTCCATTCCACCATGAAAAATATCATAATTTTTTAGGTTACAAAACATTTTGTTTTCTTCTTATTGAATTTTACCTTACTCTTTAATTGATTTATAGTTTTCTAAATAGAAAAAAGAAGAGTACTACAGTATACTTATTTTATATTATGCATAACATCATAATTTTATTTCACTAGGCTATTCAGAAAGTAAATATAGAATATTATTGAGGATATATTGTGTAATATATTAACAATGTAGTCATAGTTACCTCAGTTTTGTGTTTTCTAGAAATTTTGGAATTTAATTGTAAGCAAACCTTAGCAACGAGCAGGTGAGTGTACTCACAACAATTACTGGTGATGGATTTGCCCATATCACCTGTAGGGTAAAATGTGATATTCACTTCTCAGAGAACACTAATTACCTGGGAATTTCATAAGTCTAATTTGGTTACTATTTAGGTGTCCATCACCTTAATTCTTGTGCTGTAGACTATCCTGTGGTAGGCAGTCTTCAAAATAACCTTCTGGTATTCATTTCTTTGTGTAATCAACTCCATTCCCTTTAGTATAGGCTTCTTTTTTTTTTTTTTGAGTTGGAGTCTCACTCTGTCACCCAGCACCCAGACTGGAGTGCAGTGGCACGCTCCCAGCCACTGCAGCCTCGACCTGCTGGGCTCCGGCGATCCTTCCGCTTCAGTCTTCCAAGTAGCTGGAACTACAGGCGCGCGCTACCACGCCCGTCTAATTTTTTTGATTTATTGTAGAGATGAGGTCTCGCCAAGTTGCCCAGGCGGGTCTCAAACCCTCCGGCTCAAGCAGTCCACTCACCTCAGCCTCCCAAAGTGCAGGATTACAGGCTTAGCCACTGAGCCCCGCTAGTATGGGCTTCTAATGGATAGAATATAGAAGTTGTGGTATATCACTTCTTTGAGTAGGTTAAAAGAGGATTATGTCTTTTATCTTGGATGCTTTCTTTCCTTGCCTTTCTATTTCTCTCTGTCTCTGTCTCTCTTTTTCCCTCTCTCTATTTCTGTCTGACCTTTTTAAAAATAAACAAGCTGTCATGTTGTGAGTAGTCCTACAAAGAAGCCCACATAATCAGGTAGTAATATCCGGGGATCTGAGACCTGCCAAAAGTCAAGAGTGAGCTTGAAAGTGGATCCTCCCTCACTTGAGAAGACTACAGCCCCAGCAGACACGTTGATTGTAACCTTATGAGAGATCTTGACTCAGAGGCACCAAAATAAGATTTACAGAAGCCATCAGATTATAAATATCTCTTGTTCAAAGCTGTAAAATTTTGGCAGCAATTAGTTGCACATCAATAAATAATACATGATCATAGGTATCAAATATGATAAGACTTTAAAAGCAATGTCTGTATTTTTAAAATATATTTTTAGGTAAACTTACTTACTCAAATTTTAGTTGCTATAGTTTCTATCCTCCTTCCTTATCCAAAGTGTTATCGTATTAGGGTAGTATAGCTTGTGTTGTTTGGATCACACATATTCCGTTTTACTTGATCAACACGTTTTTCTGGCCTTCTCTGTCATCTTTTCGATATTAACTATTTTCTTTTTTTGCTTCTCAATCTAGACTGTAATATAATTTTTCCTCTTTGTCTCCAAGTTTTAGGTATATAAGAAGAAAAACAGTAATACAGTTATGAGTTATAGGTGTGCCTGAGCAAGTGATATAGTTAATAAGGACAATTCCAGTTGCTGGCTGGGACCTCCAATGCTTCAGTCAGCAATAGAGTGACCCTTTGATTCCTATTCAGAGTCTTGTGATCTCTTATCACATAGAAGTACCATCATTGTGTAACAAGATTAGGCCAATAGCTTCTACATTGGTCTTCATTCTTCTGCTCTTACTTTCTGTTATGGTATAGATGTGATATCCCCTCCAAAACTCATGTTGAAGTCCAGCCACCTAGGTGATGGTATCAGAAGATGAGACTCCTGAGAGGTAATTAGGTCATGAGGGCACCTCCCTCATAAAATGATTAAGGGCCCTTAGGAAAAAAATGGGTTCAGCAGTGAATTCTCTCTCTTCTGCCTCCTGCCATGTGAGGACAGTGTTCCTTCTGTCTGGAGGGTGTGGCTCTCAGCAGACAACCACACCTGCCTTGATTTTGGACTTCCCAGTCTTCAGAACTGTGAGAAATAATTTCTGTTCCTCATAAATTACCCAGTCTCAGGGATTTTGTTATAGCAACACAAGATGGACAAAGACACTTTCCTCCAGCTTATTTTCTACATAGAAGCTAGAATGGTCATGTTAAAGCAAAAGTCAGATCATATCTCTCCTCTGTTCAAAACTCTGCAGTGGCTTCTTATTGCACTCAGAATGAAAGACATTTGAGCACCCAAAGTGTCTTTTAGTCCCTGTCTTCAAATCCTATAGTCCAAGAGCTTCTTACCTACATAACAAGCCTCCACTTCACTACAGTCATACTGTGCTCATTGCTAGTCTCCCATTTTCCAGGGACACTCTCGCTCTTGGGCTTTTGCTTTGGTTATTTTCACTGCCTGGAATGCTCTTTGTCCAAATATGTTCTTTTCTCACTTATTTCTTCTCTTTCAAGTCTTTGTTCACAATTTTATCTTCTCAAAGAGACTTACCTTGACCCTTACCAAATATTGTAACTCCTATCTCCTCCTCCAGTCTTCAGAACTCACTATCATTTATCATCTTTTTTTTTTTGAGTTGGAGTCTCACTCTGTCACCCAGACTGGAGTACAGTGGCACGCTGCTGGCCACCGCAGCCTCGACCCGCTGGGCTCAGGCGATCCTTCCGCCTCAGCCTTCCAAGCAGCCGGAATTATAGGCATTTGCTACCACGCCCGGCTAATTTTTGATTTATCATCTTTTAATATACTAATTTACCTATTGTTATGTTTATGGTTTATTATCTGTTTCCTTCTACTAAACTATAAGCTCCATGAGAAGAGGGATCTTTGTTTTGTTCATTGTTCTATCTCAATCACCGAAGCCATTCTCAGGCACATAGTAGGCATTCCATAAGTATTCATTGAACTAAATTGTGAACTGACTTGGATAGATTTTCCCTTTTAGCTCTTGACATGTGAAAAGTAACAAAGCATTCATGATAAGTAAGTAGAAATGCTGAAAAAGTTATAGCCATTGAATAAGGAAAAACACTCTGGCAGCAGAATCCTTGTTTTCTCTCAAAACAAGTAACCTGATGGAGCATATTAACAAATAGGAACATGATTTATTCATCACCATTTGCAACATCTTGACTGAGAAAATTAAATTGTTTTGCAGATGCTTGATACACTCTGAGACCTCTTCAATTTCTTCACTGTTCTTCCCTTGTCAATTTTTCTTGTTTTCCTTAAAGCACTCTAGGCAAGTAAGCAATAGTCTTCTCTTTTGGCAAATAATTGATCACTTGGCCTCTTGAACTTCTTCATGGACAGTATGTCTCTACAGGTTTACTTAGCATCCTGAGCAGGGTGATGGAATTAGAGAGTAATTTCTTACTGGAAACTATGCGAAGGGAAAAAAAAGAGTAAATGCTTCTTATTTTGGCCACAGTGCAAGATGAAACAGAGAACCAGAAAAAAGCACTTTCCAGCATCACTTAAAAAATATATTTCACCAATCTTTGTCTCAAAGGAAAACAACACTTTTCAAATCACCCTTCCTCTTGTTTTTTATATCAGCATCAATATCAAATCACAGATATGAAAGAGAAAATGTACATTAGGTGTCTAATTTCAAATGAGAAGGTAGATTGTAAAAATTAAAATCAAATTCCCTTGTAGTTAATATAAGCTTAAACATTATTAAACACCATAGCTCATTTCTTTTTAAAAATATCCTTAATGAAAATGCATGTATGTAAATAAAAATACTTCTAAAACCTAGCTCAGGACCTAACAATTATAAGTAACCACATTTAATACAACCAAATTCTAGAAAAGGAGTTAGCAAATGCCTCTTTTTGTAAATAAAGTTTTATTGGAATATATTTGTGTTCATTCTTCTGTGTATTATCTGTGGCTGCCTTGTTTCAACAGCAGAGCTGAATAGCTATCACAGAAATTGGATGGCCTGAAAAACTAAAATATGCACCATCTGGCTCTTTATAGAAAAAAATTGCTGACTCCTGTTCTAGACAAATAAAACATTGCGGCAATTTCTTATATTTCATTACACCGAAGTTAACCTCCACACTCACTTCTATCATTTAAGAGGGAAGGAGAACTTGCAGAAATTTCAGTTTATGGGTTTGCATAGTTTGCAGAAGTGGACCGGTAAAAGACAGAAAGAACTATTGGCTCACATTAGCTTCTCAGGCTGACCATACTCAGGTCTCCCTATAATCCCTCAATTTTTTTTCTAAGTCCTCTTACTAAGCGCCTGAGGCACATGAGTCTCCCTTGAGACAGGTAACTTTAACAGAAATGTTCACCTTTTCTATCGAGACCTTGCTTGACTTTTTTTCCTACACTGATCTTCTCTCTTTAGATTGTGTCTGGGTGCACCTGTCCACTGATTTGGCCTCACTGCATTCTACGACTCTGTTAGCTACTTTGACCTCCACTGCTGGGTGACCAGATTCTGTCTCTTGGTGTTGAATCTAAAGTCTTAAACATCAGTAAGAAGTTTTCAACTTCTGATGTTTAGATTTCCATCTTGGGCCCTTTCTCCTCTGCTCCTTTATCAAACAAGAGAGTGAGTGACAAGAGACTTAGATAGTATTTTGAAATATTTAACGGATCACCAGAGGAAAATAACAGAAACTAGAATAGGAACTAGAGATACTTAGTCTTAAGGACAGAGGGTGAACAGAAAATTAGGGCTGCTAAATTCTTAAACTGCACAGCCATGTTCCATATGGAGAAAGGAAATAGTTGTTTTGTATATCTGTGGAAAGACAGATGTGAAAAAACTTGGTAAACATGAGAATTGAGATAAAACAGTAAAAAAAAGTGGGGGGAGGGGGGCGGGGGGGCAGAATCACAAAATTTCCAGGTAGAAAAATTTTATAAACAAGCTAGATCTCAATCTCTTGAGATATTTAGGTAAATATTGTAGTTTAAAATCAGGAGCCAATATTGATGGTCTAGAAATATTTTGTTGAACTGTATGATTGTAGCAGCAGTTCTTCTGTTATTTTTATTAAGAAATGGTCAGAAGCAAAGCAGAAAAGTTGTATCTCATAACATTTAAAAGAAACAACTACTATAAAAAAATATAGTTTTGAAAACATGAAATTTACTCCTCTGTTTTTTAGCTACTCAAGCTATTGTCTTTTCTGTTAAAGCATTTGATCTTCGAATTGCATTAAGAAGGGATTTCTTCATGCCAAAATAATTTCCTATTTTTTCAAGTACTTTTATGGCTTTATTTTTACATTCTAGTGTTTAATCCAAAGGAGATTTATTTTGCATTTGTTTTGAGGCAGGGAGCTAAGTTTTCTTTTCCTTTATTGAATACTTCATCCTCATTCACTGCTTTTAAATACTGCCTTCAGAGTTTCTCTAATTCCCTTTGTCATTCATGGACTCCACACAGACCTAGTGACCTGTATAAAACTTCATATGCCCACGATACTTAGTTTACATTATGAGATAATATATTTTACTATTGTTTATGGCAGGTCTATTTTATCCGTCTTTTTGTTCAAAAGAATTCTGGCTATTGTCCTATCTATACTTTTGCTGATCAACTGTATAAAACACATGATCCAGTTTTGTAAAGCGTACATGCATATTATTTGTACAAATTGCCGGCAGTATTTATAAATGCCCTGAAAAAATCTTGCAGGCAAGGGTCTAACTGGTAGTGTTGGCTATTTCAAGGAGGCAGAGGGGACAGTAGGTCACAAAGTAGATGGAACATGATTACTGCAAGGATGGGGCTAATCATTCGACTCAGATACAAGTGTCAAGGAAGGCTTTTTAAGAGCAGTCATTTACACAGGAATTGGTTGATGTGAAGGAGGAAGGATAACATTTGAAGCAGAGAAAGAAAATCATACACAGAGTGATGTATCTTCAGGGGACTGACTATTCAGAATGGTCCCGGCTCTAAGGAGTGGCTAAAGCTGTGGTTAACTGTGCAAGAGTCATCTTATAAATGGCAATTGTCCCTAAATTAGGAGTTCAAACCTTTTATAATAGTTTGAATAAATCACTGAAAAATTCTTTAAAAAGGCACAGTCGTGATCAGATTTGCACTTTTAAATTGTCACTCTGATGTCCATGTGGAAGTTTGAAGGGAGTGTCCAGGAGGACATTAGAGAGAAGATTACTGCTATATTCATTTGTATGTCATACAAGCCTTGGTCTTCGTGTGGTCCAGTCTCTGTGATGTCATAGTCAAATAAACATGACATTTGTAGCTAAAAATATTTAAACACAATATAAGGCTTTATTCAAATTTCAGAAATCACATTAAAAAACTTTTTTTTTCATTCACCTTTCTATTTTTTTTTTTGGAGTTGGAGTCTCACTCTGTCACCCAGACTGGAGTGCAGTGGCCACTCCGGGCCACAGCAGCCTCGACCTGCTGGGCTCCAGCGATCCTTCCGCTTGAACTATGGGCACACGCTACCACGCCCAGCTAATTTTTTTTGATTTATTGTAGAGATGAGGTCTAGCCAAGTTGCCCAGGGAGGCGGGTTTCGAACCCGTGGGCTCAGGCAATCCACTCACCTCAGCCTCCCAAAGTGCTGGGATTACAGGCTGACCCACTGAGCCTGGCTGCACCTTTCTATTTTTCTGAAGCCTAAGACTATACTCAGAGTTTTCTTCTGTACTCACTTCAGTTGTATGCTCCAGCCTCCTCCTTTTTCTACTCCTCCCTAGCTCTCCTGAATGTGTTCTTGCTCCCTACTGTGTTTTCTCTTTCTTGATCTTATTTCTAGTTGTTTTCAGTTCTCAATTCTTTTAACTCATTCTTACTATGGGCATAGAAAATGCCCACAGCAAATCCCACAAAGGGGAGGAGGGAACATAGCAGATACTTATACTTATCTTAGGAATAGAGAAGAAAGAAGAGATGTACAAGTAATATTGAAAGTAGAATGACAGGTATTGAGTTATTGATGTGAAATTGCTGAAATTGGATACAGAGGGGAAAATAATAGATGTTATCTAGAAACATGACTCAGGTTTCTAGATTGAAAAACAGGATCATTGGGAGTACTATTGATTAGGTAAAAGACTACAGCCGCGAGAGAAGAAAGAATTAGGAAGAAACATAATGATTTCTGCTTTGTAAAGGTTGATCTCAAAGTGTTTTAGGTTACTCAAGTGGAGCTCTCCAGAGATAAATGGAGAAGTAACTCTGGACCTTAGAAAAGGAGTGAACTTAAGAAACATCCTTATAAAGGTGGTGACTGAACCAGAAAATATAGGGCTCAGAGGCCTAAGGACAGAATACGTTAAAGGATAAAACTTCCAAAAAGCTTTAAAACTTAAAACAAAAAAGGAGGAGGAAAATTAGCAAGTGAAGGAGAAAAAGGCTTCGTGTAACAACCAAATGTTACAGAATTGAGAAATGTGTTCACTGAGAACTGGAAGTAGCCAGAAATAGGCTCAAGAATTGTTCATTGCATTTGACCTTCTCAAGAGTCATTTCAATAGAGATGGGGACTGAAGGCTGATGAGGACGGGCATGAAGACTACTCTTTCAACAATCCTGTCCGTGAGAGGAAAACGATTGAGCTAGAATGGGGATCTGTAATTAGACTCACCTCAGGTCCCAGGTAAAATGAGCTGAGAAGAATGGGCAGCCTCTTCTCAAAAGCACAAAAAGAAAGATCTCATCTTAAGAGTTAATTGGGTTTAGGATGCAGTGAACAGATGGAGAGAGAGCTGGGTGAAATGCTTGAATGATCAGAAGAATTTATTTACAGTGGAATAAAGTTCCAGATGGCACTGTAGAAATAATTTAATTATCCAGCCATATGTGATAGCCTACTATGTGCTAGGAATTAAGGGACATGGGGAAATAACGCATTGTTCCTGTTTCCAATTTCCAATAAGCTAATGGTCCAATAGATATTTTCATTTAGTTAACAAATATTTAGAAAGAGCCTAGCATGTGCTGGGAGACATTGTTCTAGGCACAAAGGGGACATAATGGGTACAAAACAAAGTCTAGGCCCTTGGAGAGACTATATCTTAGTGGCAGTGGCAGACTTAGAAGCAAGATAATTCTTTAACCCTTTAAAGAGCTATGATCGCTGCTTCATGAATTGATGATTTCCTACATTTTAAGCCCTATATGGGAAGCAAAAAGAGAAGGGATTGTCAATTGTGTGGAGTGGGGCAGCTAGGAGGAGTTAGGTATTGGTTTTTCTTTGCAGAGATGATTGAGATGAGTCTTGAAAGGAGCATGGTATTTCACCAGGTGGAGCATGTAGGAAAAGGCAGGACAGGCAGGCAGAGCAATGTGATCAAAGGCCAGGCAGCTGGCAGGGAAATCAAGTGAGAGTAGGAAGGTAAGTCATAGGAGAGGAAACAGTAGCATGAGGATGAGGATGTGAAAGGCTAGACGATGGTAAGAGTGTGTGTTTTGGATGAAGGCCAAGGATGGAATGAAAAGCTCTGTGGGATTAAGTGGCCCCGAAGTTCTGAAAGACTCTGGCTTAGAGTGCTGTTCACCCTGGCACAAAGAGAGCTACTGACGGGACTACAGTTTGCAGCCCAGCCCAGTCAGCAGGCTTGGTCAGCATTCCAGAAGGGATGCCGGGGAAAAGTACTTTGTGTCTCTGTTGAGCTAGGTCCCGCATGACTGGAAGGACAGAGCCGAGGTGAGACCTCAGGCCTGATGGATGCCTACGGGCACTGACAGGTTCCCCTGGGTCTCAAGGATACATAGCTGTGTAGTGGCATCCACTCGGCACTCCCACAGGGCCTCAGGCAGGCCACGTCACAGTGAACAGGCAGTCTTGTTTCCCAAGGAACTCTAGATCTTGTCCAAACTGAAGAGGATCAGAATCCATCAAGTCATGTGCCCTTTTTAGCTCTGAAATTCTAAGAATCTACTTGTGAGCAAAATTTCTTGAGACTAGGAAACTCTCCTTGTTTTTATTTTTTTAAAGTTTATTTTGAAACAACTTCTTTCTCAAAAAATCTTTTTAGTAAAAGGCTCATCACATAACAGAAGTGCAATCAGTATGTAATTAATTGATTTGTTTTATCATGGGAGAAAAATTTTATCCTTCACATTAATAGTTAACCAATTATTATAAGTTATAATTTTTTCTCCTTATGTTTTATTTTGGTTGCCTGACTACAAATGCTTCCAAGTTTTTACTGTTTGTAATTTTCATCTGGCAAATCAGCATGCAGATTAGTCTACATCCAGAGATGTGGGTCTTAAAACAAGAAGGATTGGGGATAAATATGATGTTTTATAAAGTTTTTTTTTTAAAGAGCATTCATTGCCATGGATTATATTATTATTTTGTTCAAATAAATATTGACGCACCAATAGAAAACTTGGGAGATGGTAAAATGGCAGGTTAACTAGATTGTTTATATTTATCTACATGTATGTTGTAATCTTCATATATGGGAAGGATGTCTCCTTGTTATTTTCTCACATTTATATCAGTAATGTTTTAGGTGACTTTTCCCTTCTGTGTTTCAAGCATTCCTTTGACTCTGTGATTTTCCTTTTTTTAATGTTTGCCTTTCTCTCTTCTGAGAGTCTGCTGTGGTTTCATCCATATGCTTTTCATTCCTTTGTAGAAAAAACATCTACCAGCCACTGATAAACTCAAATCCTGACTCAGGGAAGACCTCTGGACACTGTCCTGTGATGGAAATTTGGACTACTGCCCCTTGATAGCACTGCCATTTGTCATTATTCTTTGTTTACAGTCTTTGAGCCAGTTTTCAATCCATGGGATGGCACTTCTCTCCAAATCCATTTGTGTTCATTTCAGTTCAGATTTTGCAAGGCACTGGATCAAATGTGTTATGAGGTCCAGTCAGATGACATCTACACGTTCCTTCTTCCATCCAGCGATTTTGTAATTCAATTTTTTTAAAAGTAGGGTTTGCAAGGTTCAGGGAGATCAGGAGCTATGGTGTGGAAGTATTGAATCAGGTGCGGGTTTAATACCCACAATAAGCAGGAGGGTTTCTAATGGAACTGAAACGTTAGCTGCTGCTCACATTCCTCACGCCGTGTTGTCTAATGAAGCCACCTCCTTTTCAGCAGCTCTAGCCAGGAGTCTTTGAGTCATTTTGATCCTCTTTTATCCTTTGATCAACATTTGATCTGTGGGCTGAAGCCAAGCTGTGCGAGTCCCTCAGATTCCTTCACTTGTACTCGGTTTCCCTCTCTCTCCTCCATGCACTCAATCGTTAACACGCTTGCAGCCCTGAGCTCATCTCTAGCCAGCTGGGCCTCTGCAAGTGGTTCTTCCTCGGTTTACGATAGTCACTCAGCTGTCTCAGACTTTTTGAAGTCAGCTGGTCAAGTAGACCCTGGTGCCACGGGCATAGGCCTCACTACTCACGCCCTTCCGGTTCTTACGTGAAGTTGTTCTTTTCTCGTCTTCGATGGGCTGAGAGCAGACACAGGTGTCTGGAATTCATTGCCATTTTTGTTAGAAGTCTGGAGACATTTAATCTCAATAAAAATTCAGCAGATTCTTTTGCGTGGTGGTTGAAGTAAAATGGTGGGCAGGAGGGGAAACTGTGAAGCTCCTGTTTATGTTTTCTAGAAGTCCTTTCCTTTTGATACTTCTACAGAGACTTGTGCTATTTTAAGGCAAAGACAGTTCCAGCCAAGCTCCCTAAATTCAACTATTTTGTTGTTGCAAATTATCCTGATGCAAAACTCTCAAAAAACTAAAAAACAATACTGACAATAAAAGATTGTAAATGTATGTTCAACCCCTTTGATATATTAGAATGTATCTCTCCTTTTCCAATGAGATTAGACAGTTTTTTAACTTTGCCTCATTTTCTAAAATGTCTTGTTCTTCTCAAACTGTATGAACTTTGCACTATGTAGCCTTCTCAAATCTCTGCACCAAAAATGAATTTTATAATACTTGACCTTTTAATCTAGCAAATCAGACCCTTCTGTAATTAAATTAAACTTTTCATAGGATGAACCCAACTATCAAATGTCATCTTATCTTTAGCTGCAGAAGCTGATGCAGAAACATCAAGCACTGTAGACAAGAAAGAGTCAAAACAGATCATTAACACCAGTCTAAATGCCTTTAGACTGTTTTACAATGCGTTCATGCTTAGCTGTTGGAAATAAGCTGTCAGAAACTATGTTGCTGTCTGTTCAAAGAATACAAAGTAATATACTAAGTACATTTGCTCTGAAGAACGTCTGTCTGGAGCAGCTCTGAAAAAGATTAACAACTTCGTGTGGGCATATGAGCGCTAGAGTGAATGAAATTACTATTTTGGAGACAAGTGACACTA
This sequence comes from Tarsius wallacei, assembly GCA_963574415.1. Classification (NCBI taxonomy): domain Eukaryota; kingdom Metazoa; phylum Chordata; class Mammalia; order Primates; family Tarsiidae; genus Tarsius; species Tarsius wallacei. The sequence goes on from CAUYQG010097996.1 coordinate 28,257, forward strand.
AATGTAGAATGTTATATTATGCCTATAAGGTTCCCCCTTGCTAATAAAAGCTAATGGAAAATAAGAAAGAACCAATTAGAATGTATGAAATGAAAATAAACATTCGACGATATGGTCTAAACCGCCATTAAACATGAAGCTATATTATCAATTCTTCTTAGCAGTTTAAAGTGCATTTATACTTACACTTAAAAATTCTTTTAAAAATATGAATAATAAATGAGTGCAGTTTAGTCATAATTTTTAACCTTCAAGTGTATATTCTAGGCTTAAAAAAAATTCAAACTAGTAAGGCATCTCAATAAAATGTGCTACATTTTATCACCTTTATGCTTTGTGAGAATCTGTTTTCTAAGTATCAAATTGCTGGCACTATTTGTTACAGGAAGATTCACATGTTCTACCAGATCAGGAAAAAACTGGGTTTGCCCTGTTTTTATGAACAGTGAAGGAATGAAATGTACACAAAGCACCAAACACTGGGTTTTGGTGCATGGTAGTTGCTCAGTAAATGCCTTTCTCATTAATAAACCTATACATTCAAAATGTGATCAGGTACCGCTTTTCTCACAGGCTGATTGGCCTAACAACTACACTTTCAGATGTTTGCTTAGCTAGGTGAGATTCCTGTTCTTCAAAGTTTAAGAGAACATAGAAATGTTCTGGTAGAGCAAATGCACGTGGTAGTTATTATTTATCTCTAAAAAGATGAGAATGTGATAGGTTGGAGAGAACTTTGTAGTTAAGTAGACCTGTTTTCTTATCCAAACCATAGAAGATACATGACTTTAGATCTCTTTGAGTTTCAGATTTCTCATCTGAAAAAATAAGAATAATACCACCTATTGCATAGAGTCGATATGAGTGTCAAATGAAGTCATGTCTGTAAAAAAGTGTATCAAATTGGCTAGTTCATAGCAGGTTTTCATTAAAAATCTTTGAATGGTTAAACTTCATTCTCCTTTCTTTTGAAGGAGATAGTTGGCAAAAGCCTGGCAGAGTTTTACGATACTAGCTAAGCAGGCAAGGGCAATAATTACACGAACAGAATCAACACAACTGGGGATAGTGGACTCATGGGAGGGAGAGCATGAGGCCGCCCGGATTCTTAGACCTACAATGAGTTCAGGATAATAGCAACAAAATTAACCTCAAATTACTTCCTGGTGAGGCTGCCTTGTCCCTGTAGGGTTTTCATAGAGTACATCAAACATTAGCCCAGGTATCAGAATCTACTGGGGAACTTGATAAGAATACAAGTCCATGCCCCATCTCTCTTCTATGAATCAGGGTTCTGTGTTCTTTATGAGCTCTCTAGGTGATTCGAATATTTTTCCATATTTGTGAATGTTGAGTATGTAGATAATATAGTTGCAGTAGACAAGGCCGAGGTCCCTCTGGCTCTGGCCACAACTGGAGTAATGAGTTCTAGTGTGCCCTCTACTCTTCTAACAGCAATGTCTCTGATTTCTGCCTCAGGTCTCTTCTGATGCCAAAGACTGTGGCCAGAGGGAGCTTCAGCAAGATAACGAGGAAGGGCTATCGGGAATATTAGCCAATAATAGATCAATACTCCCTATCCATCCTCAGCTGGACAATTTTGCAGGCATTCTGTGGACTTCTTAGGAGGTCCTAATAGAATAATTCACCATTCTCCATAGCAACAATCTCAAAAACACACTCATACTTCCTGCAAACTCATTCTCATTTCCTGGAATCGTCTTCCAGATGAACTCTTACACACAAGCTCTTCCTTCATGTGCTGCTTTTGGGACACATCAAGCTAAGGCAATAACATAGTGCTGAAAACATATCTGGGAGAGAGCAGGGTGTCCAGCTTCCACTGGAAAGCTTCAATCACATGCAACACAATGACAGAGTGAATTAAAAATGCACAATTCTCAGAAGAGCGAGAGGATTTTTGTTCAGAATGGTTTCCGGAGACACACTGTGGAAAAGAGAAGCGGGCACAAAACTAGACCAAGGTTGCATGGTCTGTTTGAGCAAATAACAGGGCATCACTGGACTCCCTTTGATAGATGCCTACAAGAGCAAAAGGCAACGTTGGAATACTGACAGAGTATTTTGAGAATCCAAAGAAGCACATCCCTGGAACGAAAATGATCTTGGCTGGTGTGCAGTAAAAAATAAATCTTGCCCAAAGAGAGGTTTGGTCTTTGACCTAGGCTCCTGGATGGTAATCTCTAAGCCTGTGGGATGTACTTATGGTGGAAAGCCTTGGGCAATATGTAATCGCTTCTATCTCTGGAGGGACTGAAGACTAAGACCAGTCATGCAAGTGGTAAGTCATATCGTTGCGACTGAGCCCCAACAAAAGTCAGGACACCAAAGCTTGGTTGAGCTTCTCCGGTTGTCAATACTCCATGCATATTGTCACACATCATTGCTGGGAGAAATATCCACTGTCTGTACTATTCTACTGGGAGAGGACAACTAGAAGTTGCACATCTTAATGTCTCCTGGTTCTCCCTCAAGGTTTTCCCTCTGTTGATTCTAATCTGTGTCCTTTTGCTGCCATAATCTATACCTGTGAGGCAGTTCTGAGTTCTGTGAGCCCTTCTAGCAAAATATGAAACTTGAAAGTGATCTTGAGGCCCCTGAATTTACAGTTGATATAAAAAATGGGGATGGCCACAGAGACTCCCAGACTTTTCAACTGGCATTTGTAGGAAGGGAGAGAGGGCAAACTTGATAGCTGGTCTCAGAAACAGCTACTAGTGAATAATGGCCATGGCTTTACTTATGACAAGACATATATGTCATATAACATTTTAAACAGGTGCTATATTTCAATTGATCTGATAAACCAGAGCTCATGTCATTAATGACTATCAGAATGTTCTTGTTGAGTAGTCCTGATTTAAATAAAATTGACTGGTGGTTAAATGCATATGATCATGCTTTTTGAATTTTGATAGTAATTAGGGTTTGGCTCATGTTATCATCATTTCCTCCTCTAAAGACATGTTTAGAACTGAGGCTAGGTTGGATTAGTTAAGTCCAACTTTTCACAAAGGTACTGATTGCCATCTCACAACCTAGAGATGAGTTTTACATTGAGATTTGTATAATTAGTTATATGAACATAGTTTAATACAGTGGAAATTCCTTCACTGTTCCATAAAGCAGAGCAAGACTCACTCTCCAACAGCCTGTCTAAAGGCAGGGACTGAAGATAAAATAGTAATGCCTACTTTATTTTTTTTTTTGGTCTTTCCTATGTCAATTTCATGAAAAGCTTCACATAAAAAATGTTGCCTTTTGTATGTTTTATATGTAATATCAAATAAAAAATATTTAACCCTTCTCACATTTTATAGGTAATCTGTAAAGTCAGATATTTTTAGAAGACAGAGTGACAGGACATGGTAGCAAGTTAAATTTGCTTTTGAATTTTCTACTATCTAAGTCACACTAAGTTGCAAATCAGTCTTGTGCTTACATAGCTATTCAAAAATGTGTGCAATTGCAGAAATGTTGTATATGCAAGATTAGTAATGGTGATTTGACAAACTCACTAAAAGGATGAAGGTGGAGGAGATGAACCATCAGCACAGGTTTGCAAATTATGTCATTGTAAGTCTTAATTTAAAAATTTTTTAAATTGTTAAAAAAAAAAAACAAACCAGGTCTGGGGTGGTAGCTTCTAAGATGACTACCAATGAGCTCTGTTTTCTGGTATTCACATCCTTGTTTTATTTCCTCCCCCTAAGTGTGAGCTTGACTTAATGACTTACTTCTAGGGGATGTCACTTCCAAGATTAGGTTGTAAAAGTCAGTGACTTCCAGTTTGCTCACATTCTGGTGCTCTCATGTTTGATCATTCTGGAAGCCAGCTGCTGTGGTCTGAACCACCCCATGGAGAGTCCACAAAAACTGTCTCCAGAAATGAGCTGCAGAGCTGAGGCCTTCAACTCAGTAGCCAGTGAAGAATGGAATCCTGCCAATGACCATATGGCTCTGGACGTGGGTCCACCTTCATTCTTCAGCAGGATGCTGGGGTGACGGCAGTTTCCTTCTAGTGAGATCCAGAGCCAGAGGATCCAGATAAACCACAAGGAACTATGTAATAATAAATGTCATTGTTTTAAGCCACTAAGTTTTGGAATAATTTTTTAATTCAGCAATAGATAGTTAATACACCTGGGCTTAAATCTCAGTTTTACTCCTTTGTAATAATGTGATTGTTTGTAAGTTATTTAAACTCTTTCTGCCTTCATTGAGTTATTTGTAAACTGTGGAATAAGAACAGTACCTACCTTATAAGGAAATTATGAGAACCAGTCAATATATTAATCCATGCCGGGTTCGGTGGCTCAGCCTGTAATCCCGCGCCTTGGGAGGCCGAGGGTGAGTGGATTGCCTGAGCCCACGAGTTCGAGACCCGCCTGGGCAACTTGGCGAGACCTCATCTCTACAACAAATCAAAAATTAGCCGGGCGTGGTAGCGCTCGCCTGTAGTTCCAGCTACTTGGAAGGCTGAGGCGGAAGGATCGCCGGAGCCCAGCAGGTCGAGGCTGCGGTGGCCGGGAGCGGCCACTGCACTCCAGTCTGGGTGACAGAGTGAGACTTCAAAAAAAAAATATATATATATATATTAATCCATAATAAGACAACATAGAAGGAGTTCAATGTATGCTAATTTTTATCTACACTGGAAATATAGTGACTGCTGTCTGCAGAGTGACTGGCAGTGGAATCTTCCAAGCTGAGACTGAGTCACTTCTTCAATGATGGCATCTAATAGAACTACCAGTTGTAGCTGATATTATCCAAATGATCAATTCAGAAAATTTGAAAAAAAATTATCAAGAGGTATGCCGCAATTGAATTGTCACTTTCCTATTTAGCACCAAATAGTTAAATAATAATTGTAAGGCCAAACATATAAGAGCAAATCATGGAAGTCACAGCAAATTGGATGGAGTTGGAGACCATCATACTTAGTGATCTTTTATGGAAGCAAAGAACTTGAATACCAAATGTTCTCACTCAAAAGTGGGACCTGAACATTAATCACATTAGCACAAGGGAGGGATCAGCAGTACATGGGGAGGGAGGGAGAGAGAGGACATGTAGCATCACAAGGGGTACCTGGTCCTAAACCAAGGGAAGTGAGGGTCAGTTGGAGGTCCAGACCTTACCTGCACGGAGCCTGCTTGTGTAGTTAATCCTGACTTGTACCCCACATATCTATAATAATTTTTAAAAACCCAATATTTAAATATTTAGCACCATAATACTTAAAATGTACTTTAAAACTTGAAGGATGCATTAAGCTCTTAAAACGTTGGCATCTCATTTTGAGATGGAGGTCAATATTGGTAGCAATTAGAAGTTATATGCAAAATAACTTAATTTTCTTCCCTGTCATTAGTTTTGCACTATGAACTATTTAGGTATTCAAGAGTTGTGAATGAGTTTTGTTTGTAACAAAAGCAAAGGAAATATATTTATTGCATTTATAAGATGTCATCTTACTCTAAAACATTAATTAAATATTAGTCATTAAAAATTTGTGTCCCCTGTAATCCCGCGCCTTGGGAGGCTGAGGTGAGTGGATTGCCTGAGCCCACGGGTTCGAGACCCGCCTGGGCAGGCGAAACCTCATCTCTACAATAAATCAAAAAAATTGGCCGGGCGTGGTAGCGCGCGCCTGTAGTTCCGGCTACTCAGAAGGCTGAGGTGGAAGGATCGCCGGAGCCCAGCAGGTCGAGGCTGCGGCATCCGGGAGCGACCACTGCACTCCAGTCTGGGCGACTGAGTGAGACTCCAACTCAAAAAACAAAAGCAAAAACAAAAACAAACAAACAAACAAAATTTGTGTCCATAATTACCATTCAATAAATATTAAATCAAGTCTGTGGTATTCTTTCTTATAAAACAAATGATACAATCCAAGTATGTCTACTTTTAAATCTTTTTTTCCTGGCCATTTCTCTCTTCATCATGCAATTCATTGTGGAGTTTTAAAAAGAGCTAAGTCATACATCTGAGAGAAGTACAGATGGCCAAGATTAAGAGAACAGTCAGGCTAGGGTCCCTCCAACATAATTTAATTTAGGGGTTCTAGAGTTTCACAAACCACTCTGCGGGGGTAGGAAGGCATTTTAGGAGGATGTGATAGGCTGGCAGTCTTTGCCTGAGTAATTTGTCTTCTCTTTCTAGCCATCTGCAATAACATCAACTTCAAGTGATAAGAATACTGCTAAATTTGCTTTAATTAATGTCAGGTCCCTGAGTAATAAATCACCATTAATTCTTGAGTTAGTTTTTTGGAAATGGCCTCGTCTTTTTGGCTGTCACTAAAATTTGGCTGGGAAAGTCCTCTACTTGTGGAAGCCTGTCTGCTCGATCATTTTCTTTACTGCTCTTAGATTTTCAAGGTGAGGATTTCTTCTGGCTTGATGGTATATAAAAATTGCTATCATTCTCTTAACTAGAGTCTTGACAAAACCTTAACATTGCCAGGCCTTTCTGTAAGCATACCTATCACCAGAATTATTGACTAATTTATTTTAAACATTTTAGTGACATCTTTTTTTTTAAATTCCAAAGAGTAGAATTTCATGACATAACATGGCTTTTGTAAAAGAAAAATATCTATATGACAGGAAGTAACTGCACTCTCAACCTCATTTTTCAACATTTTCTGGAAGTTACAATAGGATACACAAAGCTTGCATTTCCTTCCTCTCCCCTCTGTCATTTAGAGATGCATTTTTGGGTTGCATTTTTTTAGAAGAGGTGTGTGTGTATGTGTGTGTGTGTGTGTGTGTGCATGCGTGTGTGTGCATGTGTGTGTGTGTGTGTGTGTGTGTGAAGTGCTTCTAGCTAGTGGGTATGTCCTTCTTTAATTCAAGTTCTTTGAGCTGGTTGGTCTCGTCTAATATACCTTTGCAAAGAATCCCCTTCTTGACGTAGGATCACTCTTGTAGAATGACTTCTTACTTCTGAGAGTTTCTGGTTCCATTTCCAGTTCAATTTTTATTTGCATCCCATGCTTCCACTGGGTGACCTCATCCTCCTTTTTAGTGAACATAGAAGTGTACCATCACAAACATGCAGGAAATACACAGGTGAAATCCTGGTCTTGGCTGATCTTATGGAAATTTGACATTTTGTGTAATTATGCCTCCTAAATATTTAATTATGGGTCATTTCAAATTTTGTTAAATTTGAAAGATACCAAATATTATTATTGATTAGTTACTTCATGCCTGTCATGAGTTCTGGAGTCTTCTTAATAACTGAATCTTGTTTTAGTTCATCAGAGTCTCAGAGAAATGTGTCTCAACTAGGGTAACAAGAAAACTGCTTCCTTAATGCATTACATTGCAATTCAATGACTATGCTAAGCTACTACATTAGGAATCTGGCCAAGTTATTTAGTCAATTTTCAATTACTTTTAGTGGGAGGGGAGGGGGAGGGGTGGGAAGGGAGCTGAAACTTAGGGAGACTGATGCTGACATCTGACACTCACCATAGACAATTTACTGAACTTCATTTTCAGTGGGAGGTGGATGGTTTGACTGGGGGTTCCCCCCGTCCTTTTCACTACTAATCTTCTATAAATCATTCTTAATATCCATTCATAGCCAGTGCACTCTTTTTCAATTTCTTTATTTTAGAGGGAGCAGGTACAAAGTAAGGGTATACAAATTAAGTTGGTCATTTTGTTGTTGTTGTTCTTACCATTTCTGGCACCTAAGTTTAGGTTAAATCATTAATTTAAATAAAGAAGAACATGATCTGTGAATTTGTGAATTTACATGAAATCTTCTAATTTAGAATTGTAGAATTGGGTGTGCTTTTTAATAGAATCTTTGCTAAACAAATGCATATTTTTATTTCAACTTTTGTGGTAATAATTGCTGAGTATTCTTTCACCCATTCATCACTTATAGTTTTCATAAATTAACTAGCATCTTAAAAGCTTTAAGTTTATTCACCCCTCAACAGTGTTTATGAGAGTCTCATTTATACTCAATCGACAAGCATGCCTATTTCAATGTCTTTTTATGCTTGAACAATTTGCTAGCTTCACCAAAACAGTGCTTTTGTAGAATAAGTGTGGAAACCACTGGAAAAGGGACGACAGAACAGTGGTGCAACATCGTATATGATATCATAGCTGTGGACTTTAAAAATGGCCTTTTCTTTACCCCATTGGGGAGGGAGTGATTTCCATTCTAGGGTTATGAGAATGGCCAAATACACAACACCTGGCACTGCACAGATGGCATAGACATCAGTTTATTAGTCACATATACTCATAGCCCAGGGGAGGAGAACACTGCATACTGTGGAGTGTCACTTGGGAACAGAGTGAACAACCAGGGACTGTGGAGGCAGGCTTAGTAGAACAAAGTGGGTGGGGTGTTCCAGTTCACAGGACGATGTGATTGGCTTGTTTGAATAATTCCCAAGACTGACAGGGAACTCAAACCTACTTCTCAGGGATAAGCAGAAATTGCCTGGTCCCTTCACTAAGGAGGGTAATTCAACTATGGGATCTTATCCACAGGAGGGGATTAAGGAGGGAAACTTGCAGTCAGACGATTCAAGATCTTCCGTTTTTAGCAGGCGTCCAACAGGAAATAAGATTGAGCCTCAATTTCAATTCTTAATTCATATGGATATGTGAGGATTTGGTCTGTTAAAATTTTTTTATCCTAAAGCAAAATTACGAGAGTATATCTAAATGAAATATGGAAACTTTTATCAGTGAGAAATAAAGACATTTTTTGGAATAATGTCAGAAGATCTATTCAAAGTTTAATAATTGACATCAAAATTCAGGAGAAAATTTTTTGTTTGAACAAAAAGAGCAAGATGGACATCAGATTCTTTCTGTGTTAAGCTTTTATTATTTCATATTATTCGACTTACGGATATTGTTTATCTTTCTCATGGATTTCCTTAACAAATATCTTTTTCTGGCTTAAATTTCTCAAAATCCTTTTGTTCTAAAGACTTTCTGCATAGGTAACTTAAGCTCTTTCTGCATCTTACAAGGTTGAGCCTGGCTTTTCTAGTGTTTACTTTCCTTGGCATTTACAGTACAAATTTATATTTATTATTTTAGATTTGCTCAGCTCTTTTTTATATAAGAAAATGTTTTTGCAAATAGCAATTCATCAGATTGATTTATAAGCATTGCATACACAAAACACAACACATTTTTAATGAGAAGAAACTGTTCAGAATAATAGTATTAGAGATGAACCCAATGCTATTGAAAGGTTACTTTTCAACAAATGCTACTGCAAGTTACAGTCTTTCATGGTAGGGAATGTCTTTACAGTGATCGACTCATTTCAGTTTGTCTGGTACTTGTTTCAGCACTGACCATGTTGTGCCCTGGAAAGCCCATCAGTCTTGGGAGAGTCAGGACAGTTGTTCACTTTAGTTGTATTCCTATGAGAACTTCTATTTCAGTAAGTCAGAAATAGATACAAGGTGACTTGTATATAACTTCATAAGAGGATTTTATTCCGTGCTCTCTCTCGCACTTAAAAGATTTCTGGGTACTTAGGTTTTCAAAATATATTTGATGACAGAAGAACTGAGATGTAACCTACAGTCAGTGTCTTGCCTAATCAACTCTGAAGGAGAAGGAACATCTTCCTAGAATATCATCCTAAACACTTAGGGACCCTCTCTTCTAATTCATGCGAGATTAGAAATATTTCTCTGACTAGATCATACTCAGCAAAGCTTGCTGAATCAGTCGAAAGGAATGAGTGTTGCAAAATGTGAACGCGAGTTAGTTTGTAATGAGCACTGTTGAAACTCCTGAGTTAAAAAGTCAAATGCTTGCTTATCTCGTTACTCAAAGCATCTTTTGTGACCTACCCAAACCTCGAAATTATTAACATCATCAAAGCTCTGCGGTAGGAGGAAGCCCACCCTTGAGGAGGGACTCTGAGGCTACTTGGCCTACTCGGTCCAGCAGAGGGCGTTAGAACACCTCTGCAAAGACCAGGGCCCACACGGGGACCAGCAGTGACGGTAAGCAAGATGCCTAAGGCCTGTCTGCAGGTGCTGGAAACCAAGAACGATGGGAAAGTATTTCAGGCAAGGGCCCTGAGATCACTTGATGCAAGCACAATGCCATCTTGCACAAGTCGTGATTCCCCAGTGAGCAGTCTAAGTCACTCACAATGAATGAAGTTGTAGAATTAATTGTACTTTCATCATCCTGAGGACCAGTGCTCTAGCTACAAAGCCCATTTTAGAAAAACACGAAATACTCAAAACCAAGAAAAAAAAAAAACTTGAATGTGTAAAGTCTAAAAATGAACCTAAAAAAAATCTTAATCATTTTCCTAGCTTCTAAGATAATGATGCTAACATGTTTTGTGCCTTAAAGTTTCTCAAACTTACACTCACATTCTTTAAACATACCAGCCTGTTAAGATTTAACATTCTACTCTTTCTGTCTTAAGTGCAAGACTTCCATGGCACAGAGTGGTTAAGTGATTTATTTTAGGACACAAAGCTAGGTGGATTAGAACCAGTTATTCTGAAAACAAATCTAATTTTGTCTATACTCACCTATGGTGCTCTCCGATTACATATCATATATTAAATAATGTTATATTTGTCATCATTACCATGCTTTTGACTGAAGTCACATATTTCTTACAAGTATCAAGATGATTTTGTCAAGACTAAACTTGATAGATAATCTGACTTGTATCCTAAAATGTCAAGCTTCCCTGCAAATATTAATTCAGAAAAGAAAAAATAAGTGAAATTATTTTCCAAAGGGCAGGATAAATTTTGTGTGCAGGAAAGAACTATTTCTAGATATAATTAGGCACATTTTAGTACTTTAGAAAAGACACAAAGAATCTTTGGAAATGAGAAGACAATGGTTAAATGAGAAAGGTTCTGTGCTCACCAGTGAGCTTTAATTTCCTTTGCTGAGGATGAAGAGAAAGGTGAGGTCTCTGGGGACAGCTATTAACATGCCCGTGACATTGGTGAATGCTTTTTCTGACTCCCATTTTTTTTTCAGAGTAGTGACAGCTGTTTGGCTTCTCCCCCTGGAAACTGCAGTCATTTGCTACCCTACAGCAAAATCCGGTTGATCATAGTTTGGAAAAAAAGGGTTCTGTGACTTGGCATATACATTCTACCCTAGCAATCCTGGGTTCCATCATTAAAAATTTAAAAAAGACTCTCACAGGACCCCCTTTGCCTGGCCCTGGCCCTAGTAGCTTCGTGGCTAATTCATAGCAAAGGTATTTGAAGTGCAAAGGTACTTGTGAATGACATGTGGTCTACTTTCCATCAGGAACAGATCTTGTTCAAATGCAGTCATCTGGCAGGTGGGTGGCTTGGCTTGACCATTGAGAGTTCAACGGTATGTGCTGTTTGCATTTATGTCCAAATATATGTTTAACGAGGATGTTTTAAACTGAGTCTTCACAATGCAGCAAAGAGGAGTACTTGAGAGTTTCTGAACTCCTAATGTACAATGAACTGTATGTAGTTTATTATAGTTGGTATAAACAGTGTATCTATGCACACGTATATGAAATGCCTAGACATAGTGCTCATCTGTAATTAAAATTGTATCCTTTGGTTTTCTACTAATCTTTTCCAGCTATGAACACAATTAAAGTGAGAAATATATGACAGTGTTGACCTTGCTTATTTTATTCTATCATCATTTGGATTTTTTTTTTATCATGTGCTGACTTCCCTCAGTGTCCTTTTTTTTATGTTGATCACTCTCAGTGTAGTCACTTCCTTGAGTCAAGACAGATGTGCTAATTGGAAGAATTCTCAGTCTCTCTTTTTGCAATCACTTAGTGTTTGGACTTTAAAGTATAGCCTCTTTCAGCGGAATTTCCATAACTTGTTTTTTCTGTTCTACTTAACTCTTATACACACCGCACAAGGTTGGATATGTGAAACTACTCCAGTTCTGCACATATGCCTGTGGCAACTTCGGTTCTACAATGGCTTCTCGTTTCTACCACAATAGCCTCTCCAAATTAGAATTAGGTATCCTCTGATGTTTGCCTATAGTACGTGTCGTCTCACAGCACTTATGAAACTCTATTCAAATTGTCTGTCTGCTTATTATCTGTTTCCCATTAGATCTCATCTCCGGGGACAAGAACCATGATATTTTTATTTGTTCATTCATGCAATCAGTGAGTTGCTTACTCCCGCCTTCATGTCTCTACTATTTCTTGAGCATCTACTTCATGCTAGACACATCACACTCACATGAGTGCACTTACCCACACAGACACAGGACCAAAAAGATCAAAGCAGACATTTTTCTTGCACTTGTTATGTAATCTAATGAGGCAGGCAGAGATTAATCAGATAATCAAATGCATAACTTGTACTATCCTTAAATGTGATGAAAGAAGGAAGGGCACGTGGTATGCTATGAGAGTAATAAAATCTAGTCTGGTGGTGCGTTAGATGGTGAGATAAGATTTCTCTGAGCAACTGACCTCTGAGTTGAAATCTGGAAGGTAAGAGTAGTTACAAAGTAGCATGCTTAAAGCTGCAAGGCCGAAAGGGCACATATGAGAAAGGGAGGAGCACTGGAGCAGGATCACAGACAGTGACGAAGAGAGAGCAGTAGAAAAAGCTGGATAAACAGGTATGGAATGAATTGTGTGCAGGGCCTTGAAAGCCATTTTGAGGTGTTGGCTTCCATCTTAAGAGTGAGGGCAATCCAGTGGAGAATTTTAAGCAGAGGAACAAGATGCCATATGAAATTGTTCTGGCTCCAGTGCAGAAGATGGATTGGACAGAATCAAAGGAAATACAGAGATTTGCCAAGGTGGCTCCTGCAGCAACCCAGGCAAAGATGATACAGTTTAGACTGGGATTTTGGTGGTAGAGACGGAATAGAAACTGCCAGAACAGTGGGATGAAACTAGGCTCATATAGCTTTCAACAAAGTGAAGAAAATTGTTTCAGAAGTGGATGTTTGTGAGTATCAAATGCTACTTAGAGTTTTCCCGTAAGGAGGAAGTGCATAATCTCACCAGGCTCTCAACGGAAAGAAGAAAATCTCCAGGGTACTCTTCATGACCGTTCAAGATTCAGAAGTCCTTTGCTGATTTTTGGTAGAAGGTAGCTTTCCAACCGAGGGCAAAGTTTAATTATTTGTTTGTTTATGTAGCGCTGCTTTCAGCGCTGAGTTGAAAAGAATGTGGAGGCCTGGCCTGGTCTCCGTTGGAACAGAGCTGTGCACCTTTCACACTAACTGCCATTGGGATGCAGCATAGAGAACAGGGTGGAATGAACTCCACAGGTTGCTTGTTCTAGATTGCATTAGAGCTACTTTCTGTGCTGCGTGGGAATGGAAACCATGCCTGCTTTCTCTGAAGGTTTTTTTTTCTGCCTACCTATCTGATGCCTACTTATGCTCGTGTGACATGTGCTCAGATCACACACACACACACACAGACACACACACACACACTCTCGTATACATTTTGTTGCTCTTGTATCACTGTTAAGACGAATATGATAGTCCCTTCTACCTAAGTGGATCTTCTTTTGACTGCATTATCTGCATTCAATCGGTATAATGGATTCAAAAGACAAATGGTTCACTCGCTATTTCCATGGGAAAGGATACATGGGGACAGATCCAAGGACCCCTCAACTTAAACTGCCTCCAAAAGCACTGTTTTAGGATTGAGAGCAATGTCTGCCTTTTCCAAATCCATCCTACTATTGATACACTGCCCCCTTTTCTAGCGGCTTTGTTTCTATCTCCCTTTCATTCATGAAAGGAAAAAGAATGTTTCTGAAACATTCAGTCTTTTTCGGAAAAAGTATGTCCATTTTCTCTCTCCCTTCTCCCTCATCCACCTTCTTCTGCCTTGTGCTTCCTCTCACTCACTTCTTTCTTTTTTTTCCCAGAGTGTGTATTTTATATGGCACATGTGCAGTATTAGGGAAAATATGTAAAAAGATGTCATTTTCTTTTGTCATGTAATGATGCCATCTGTCCTGTTTTATTTTCAAAGAAATAGTTAATAATTCAACACTTTCCTCAACAATATTAACTAGTGCCCATATTTATAAAACATTGTTCAGAATTAAAAGTGTTAATAATAATAAATTTAGTATTATTCCTAGAAAACCCCGTCAAATTTAAACTTGATTTACACAGTGGCTAGGAGCATTTGTAGTAATTGTTTCTTCTCTGCATTTTTGTTGATCTGATAAATACAGGAGCTCAGTTCTATCTTTCCTTCAAGATGATTTATGTACTTGAAATCAGTTAGTTCTTTTTTTAAAATGTCGTGTCAAAGAGAAATAAACCAAATTATACCTGCCTCTCACGTGAGAACCTTTCACTTACCAATGATCTGACCTTAACTCCTCTTAAGTGTATAGATTCTTATAGGTTCTCAGACCATTTGATGATGACTTTAAAGATCCTCCTATAAAAGCAGGAATTTAAAAAAGATTCACCTTCTTTAATTTGTGTCTTCGGGGATTTCTAAAAACTTAAGCTTGTATTTAGCTACCAGAAGTTCAGAAGTTCAGACTGTCATCTAAACCTTTGAGTATGTTCTATAAACATAGCTAACACACAGAGTTAATTTCCTCTGTCATGAAGAGATGACATTAATTGCTCTCAAATTCCCACATGCAAGAAGACTAAGCAGAGGCATGCAAAGTGAATCCCCATCAGTCCCTTGTTACCAAAACTCAACGGGAAATCCCAAGAGAAAACATTAAGCCCTTGGCAGGTTTAATTTGCCCCAGAACAATGTTGAGGGTCAAATGATGAGATTCCTAGAAAAAATAGGCTTCCATATTGCTTCTGCCTAGTAATGAATTGCTACATCATGCTCCAAAAGAATAGGAATATTTGAATAACAAAGAACAGAAAATATATAGTAAAATAAAATAAAAAGAACTGTGTTAGTAATTTCTGGTACTCATTTCTAGTTGGTAACCCTCATCTTCCAGGCACAGAGGAGGAAACTGTACTTCTCTGACCTTGCAATTAAGTAGGACTATGGGACCAGGTTCTGGCAATATACTGTGAGAAGAAATATGTGTTGCCTTGCCACTTACAAGCTAGAGCATTCATTGCTTTTGCTTTCATTCTCTTTTCCTGCCACACTGACCAAGAAAGTGTATGCTACAGATGACACAGCTATAATATGGTAGAAACTAGATCATCTGAGACAACTGAGTGAGTGCATGGTCAACTGAGTGAGTATGTGGAAAACAGATTCCCCGAAGAGTTACCAGAAACACACAGCAAAATTTACATGAGCAAAAAATAAATGATTATTATGTTAAACCAATGACCAGCAATCTCCCTACTGGGAATATACCCAGAGGAACTCAAATCATTCTACAAAAAAGATACCTGCACATAAGTGTTTATTGCAGCACTATTCATGATAGCAAAAACATGGAACCAACTGTGTTGCCCATTGAAACTGGACTGGCTAAAAATTGTGTATATGTACCACATAAAAAAACATGTGGTACATATAAACAATGGAATATTATGCAGTCACAAAGAAGGACAAACATGTGGACTTTGCAGCAACTTGGATGGATTTAGAGCCTATAAGTACTCATTGTTCTATCACAGTAACAAATAACTTATTATTTACCATAACACTATAAGAAAGGGATTGGCAGTAATGGGATACTGCCAGGGGAAGGGAGGAAGACACAACATCCATAAGGGTACCTGATCTCAAACCAGGTGAAGTGGGACCAAAGGAAGGCCTAAAGTTTACCTGTGTGATAGCCACTTGTATACCTAATCCTGAAAGGTACCCCATATCCTTAAAGTTAAAAAATAAATTTAAAAAAATGAGATTTGGAGTTTACTACTATAGCATACCTGGTCTGTCTTGGTTAATGCAGATAATTTTGTGGGACGTGCAAATAAGTGATGATACACACATCCTCTGTTTCCCTGATCATGGGTTGTTTCTGCCTAAATGAGTTTGGGTGTGGAATGAACTACCCTATATGTGGGGTTGATTCAAATATATTGCATCAGTTTTTTAAAGTTGAGTTTATTGAGGCATAATTCCCATATGGAAAAATTTGCCATCTTTACACATGTAGTTTTATAAATCTTGATGACATATATTTGTATAACCACAATAATAAAGACATAGAGTATTTTCATCACTCCCCAAATTTCCTTTGTAATAAATCCTATTCCTCTGTCCCCAGCCTCCTGACAATCTCTTCCCTGATTTATGCTCCTTTCATTTTGCTTTTTGCAGATATTTATACAAATAAAATCACACAGTGCCTTTTGTGTCTGGCTTTTTTCAGTTAGCATAATGATTTTGAGATTCATCTTTGCTATTGCATTAATAGTTCATTCCTTTTTGCTTCTAAATAGTACTTTGTTTTATGGAGTTATCACACTTTGTTTATCCATTCACCAGATGATGAATATTTGGGTTGTTTGGGGGCAATTATGAATAAAATTGCTATGAACGTTCACATACAGGTCTTTGAGTATGTTTTCATTATTCTTAGATAAGTACTTGCAAGAGGTAGTATTACTTGGTCATATGATGTGTATTTATTTTTCAAAATTACATTTCAAAGTGGTCATAACATTTGCATTACCACTAGCAAAATACGTGAGTTCTAGAGGTTTCACATCCTCCCCAGAACTTCGTATTTTCAGTTTTAAAATTTTTATCTACTCTGATTTTGATTTTTGATTGGTATTTCCCTAATGACTAATGGCATTGAGCATCTTTACACATGCTTACTTACAGCTTTTATCTCTCTTTTTATTTTTTATTTTTGGTTAGTTGTTTATTCATATCCTTTGTTAGTTTTTTAAATTGCATTTTTATTATTCCATTATAATAGTCTAGATATTATAGATGATATGTTCTAGCCATAACTTCCTTATCATGTGTATATTTATGGCATTATTTTAAAAATCAGATAAAGTCAGGTTGAAAAGATGTCAGGGGTGAGAACATTAAAGGGTAGTGGTACAGTGCAGGTCTGAGAAAGAACTGAGGAGTATTTAATCCCTTTCCCTTACTGGAGTTTTGAGAAGGAGAACACTGGACCATATATGTAGCCTCTGCCCAAATGGTGGAACTTTTCCATCACCTTCTTTCTTCTACCTTCTCTATCTCTTTATTGCCACTTTGAAGCACCCAACCATATGTCCCAAAACTTTCTCCAAATTCAGAGTGTCCTAAAGACTATTTTGATGGGTACTCTTATGTGAGAAGTATGATGAAGAGATTTCAGCATACTCTTTCATTGTGACGTATTAGTCTCAGATGACAAGTTTACTAAAATTATATTTGATCATGATTGATCATCTTTAAGGAAACAGGACAAATTTCTTACATTCTGGAAATTTTGTCTGCAATGATAGTTTAGAAGATTGTTATGCTTCGAATCAAATGGATGCATTACAAAAACAACTGCTTATGGTAATGAGAAAATGGAATCATTCAAGTTTTTTTTCTTCCTCAAGGATACTTTGTATATTCGCTGTAAAAATTTTTGTAGATGTATGTTTTGCATTAATTTTTGAATTTTTTATGTCTTTTCAAAGTTTGAAAATCGTTGCATTTTTGAGGCAAATAACTGACTAATGAAAGAGTTCTGAGTAATACTTGGATTGTAATTTTTCATATAATGTATGTATTTTTTTCAGTCTTTTTTGGGTCAGTAAGAGCTGAACTCAGAAGTTCATTTCAATCTGTCATCAAGAATATTTACAATAGTGTTGTTATATTGCATTTATTATATATGAATATTGAGAGATTAAAAAAATTTTCCCCCATTGGATATGATGAGGTGTTACAATTGAGATTAATCACTGAAACTCCATCCAAAAATTGTTCATTCAAAAGAATACTGTGAATTAAAAAAATAAATACTACGTGGTCAAGAGTATCAAAGGAAAAGTATTAATTTTATGAAATTTAATTATCATCAACCCTAGAGTGAAAACCTACATCCACGAAGACAGATTACATTCTTTATACCATGCTTGATTCATATCATACAAAATCATCTCCCTTTCCTTTCTATTATCTGTCCAATGCTAAGTTTAAATTCTTTATTCTCTGCCAACAAATGTCTCATGTATTGTCATGTATTTTCATGATATCTTAATACAATTTAATATATGATGAAAGAATATAATGATTGAAATAGAACTTGTAAAATGCAGAAGAAAAATATGACCCCCAGAAGCGATAAAGACGAACCAAGAGATTCAAAGCTTGGCTTGCAGAGAATCTCTGGAGTCAAATGTTTTATTTAACAGAGTGGAAGAAATTACAAGTAGCCTCAATGGTTCAGAATATTGAAGTCTTTAAGGAAATGAATTAAAGTAAATAAAAAGAAACATGAGAAAAGTAAGCAATAGTAGTAATAATCATTAATTGAGCATTTACTATTATTGCTAGACTTACTCTTCATGCTCTATATCTATTAAGTTTAATCCTTACAACAAACTAATAAGAATTATCAGCCCAAAATGTCAATGATGCTGTGGCTGAGAAACTCTGGTCTAGATGACATATGAATGAAGACAATAATAAAGAGTTAAAATGATAACTTGATAATGTAGACACAAAGTTAAGGTGAGATAACATTTAAAATAAGTTTTCTAGAGCACCAAATGCAATATCACAAATTGTTTACATTTTCAAGTTTGAAGATAATCACCAGCTGTGGTGAATTGAATGATGGCACCGCGTAAGATGTAGTCCACCTGGAACCTGTGCATGTGACTTTATTTGGGAAAAAAAATCTTTGCAGAGATAATTAAGTCAAGGATCTCAAGTTGAGATCATCTGGATTATCCTGGTTGGCCCTAAATTCAATGAAAAATGTCTTAACACATAGAAGAAGAGAAAACACAGGGGAGAGGTTATGTGAAGACAGAGGTGAAAATTAGAGTTCCAAGAATTTGGAATGGACAAGGAAGGATTCTCTCCTAGAGTCTTCGAAAAGAGCATGGTCCTGCTGACACCGTGATTTCAGACTTCAGCCTCCAGGATTTTGAAATAATAATTTTGTGTTATCTGAAGCCACCAGTTTTTAATTTGTTATGACAGTCCTTGGAAATGTATACACTTGCTAATTTTCCTTGCTCAAAAGAACTCAAAAAGAAAGGAGAGAAAGAGAGAGAGAGAGAGAGAGAGACAAAGAGAGAGAGACAGAGAGAGAGAGAGACAGAGAGACAGACAGAGAGAGAGAGAGAGAGAGAGATTTGAGGGGGGGATGGGGGGGAATAAAGGAACACTTTGGAGACACAGGAGGTCTGGAGTAGTTGAAAAGAGCAGGGTGGACCTGTCTGAACTCTAGGCCAAAAGTACTCTCAAGCCAAATCGGTCTCCCAGAGAGCCCTCTACTGGACATAATGTTCAGCCAGATTGAACTGGCTGCTAAGGTTGAGCTCTATATAGATACTTATCCAAAAGCCAAGACCAGAACCAAAACACATTTAAAAGGTCAAGGTCCAAGGGGTGAAACTTGTCAGAACATTTGCCCCACAGCATTTATTTCATCTGGAATGTGAGGAACATAGCCTGCTATGTAACAGGAAATGAGTCCTATCACAAGAGAAAATTTTAAGGATGACTTGACTTATTTTTTGTCATCCAGAACCTGAGAAACATGAATTGAGTATGGAGGGCCTACTAAATCAAAGATTTATTCATTCAGTAAATATTCCTTGGGTTTATATTTTTAGATATCTCTCCATCGAACCCAGGCAATGCTTTTCAACTCAGGGCTTTATGAAGACAAATAGACTTGTGGATTGCGATGGACTCAAAACTTACCATAATTTCTTGGACATGATAAACTCTCTGCAGATATGGGCAACATAATTTGGCTTTCCACTTCCTATGGGGTAGGAAGCTGGTGAGAAGTTTTAACCAGCATTACTGAAAGGAATGGTATTTTTAAGAATTATTTTTTGTCTTGCAAAGTCTGCTTTGGGATATGTGCTTCTTTATTTAAAAACTTTATTACTAATCAGATCTACTCTTTATATGCACTTATCCCAAATGTAGTTTCTAAGTATTTGTAGTTTTATTTGATTTTTGTGAAAGATTTATTTTCTTCATTATTTCTTTGAGTTCTGGGTGAGGCTGTGTGATACTTTGTTTGGTGGCTGTCACATCAGTATTCTCATCTCTGGAGTAGTGTAGAAAGGGTGTTTTAAATCCTCTTTGGTAGGAAAAGCAACTCTCTGCTCAGAATGTAATTAGCAAACAGATTCACTATTGGTCAAAATTTGGGTGCCTGATGCTTTCTGTGTAAGAATATTATCTGTCTCCTAAGCAGTGGCATATCAGCCTTCTCTTCTCAGTTTGGTGGTAAATTGTCAGGAGCAGTACAGTTTAGTCACTTTATTCATTTATTTTTCATGTAATACATTTTATTTATTTTTTAATTTTTGTTTTGAAGACGTGGGGTACAATACAGAGTTAGGTATACAAATGGTCATTGTAGAGGTAAAGTTTGGGCCTCACTTTGGTCCCCACTTCACCTGGTTTGAGATCAGGTACGCTTATTGATGAGGTGTGCCCCCCTACCCTCCTGGCAGTTTCCCACTACTGCCAATCCCTTTCTTATAGTATTATGATAATTGTTCAGGGTCCGTTTATGGGTGAGAACCTGTGGCACTCAGTTTCTTGCTTCTGTGATAGATCACTGAGTATTATAGACTCTAAGTCCATCCAAGTTGCTGTAAAGTTCATAATTTTATCCTTTATGGCTGCGTAATCAGTTTAGTCACTGAAAGCTGAAATTTCATGTAGGATGCAAAAATATTGTTATGTTGTCGGAAATGACAAAAAGGTTGTGATTTAGGAAGTCTTCGCTATCTTTCTTGCTATCTTCCTTGAAATGGTAGAAATATATTACACTATTTCTACTTTTAAAGACACATTGGTCTAGATATATAAAAATCACAAAAATATTCTAAACCTTTCTTAAAGTTACATATGCTTACAACCTTTTCACCTTTCAGAGTTGGGTATCTTAGGGTTGTTGCCCATGAGATGTTCTTCTCTTATTAAAAAAGTAGCTCCTATTCATCATTAAATTTAAATTATCCAGGGATTAATCATTTATCTATCATTTTTTCTTTTTTCTTCCTACTGCCTGCTTTGGACTTACTTGTTTGTTTTTTTAAAGTGTTGCCTTCAAGGAGTGGAAAGAGAAAAGGGCTAAATGATAAATCAGGTAACTTTAACACTGAATTTTACTTTAAAGATGTAGAAAGGAAGTTAATTTTATTTATTTATTTTTTATTTGTAAGTTGTGGGGTATAATTCAAGATTAGGTATACAAAGGATCATTGTACAGGTAAATTTTGGACCTGGAAAGAGAATCAAATTTAATGGCTAACGTAGAAAATTCATTCATCCATGCTAGCCCTGTTGTTCATCAGCACTGATACTTAATTGATTACAGAGAAAAATGTCCTAATGCAATTTAATTTTGAATAGCTTCTTCTCAGGGTTAAGAGACTCTGCTGACAAGATCTGGTGCATTTCTGGACAAGCTGGGAAACTGTTACCCAGCCTATCAGATGATGGAAAAGTGACACTGTTTTCTCATCTTGAGAATCCCTTCTAAGTTATGAAAATGTGCTTTGAAATCCTTTGCAAAGCAAAAATAATAGATGATGAGTCCTACTATTCTTGTCAAATATCTCTGCCACAATATCTGCTGTTCAGTAACTCATATATTTCTTTCTGGTTAAATATCTATAGTCTTATTTATTATTATTATTTTTTTTAACAGCCATAGTTCTTAACACAAACTGAGATTAATCCAACTCATTAGGAAGAAAGAGAAGTGGTTGAATTCCATTTACAAATGCTAATTAGTAAAAGAGTAGAGTTTGAAGACTTTATGCAATCCTTCTGTGTAGCGCTGCAAAAAAATCTTTAAAGAAACTGGTTTATTTATTCACGAAGATGTACATGCTTGATAGCTTTATAATGATGCCGCACAAAGCATGGCATATAGAGGTCCACCATTTCTTCTGGAACATGTACATGGTCTTCTTCTGTAACCACTAGATCACACACAGTGTGTTATCTTGATAGTGCAACTCCGAGAAGTAGTGTTCCATCTCCCTGGCCCACTATCTCCAATTAACAGGTATTGCTAGGTTTCTGAGCAAATGGAGGGTTCCACATATGGGACTTCTCAAATTTTTTGATGTTCATTCTATAAGCCAAAACTTTAAAAGATGCTAACTGTTTCAGGAGAAACTTTGCCAGAATGAATTCTATTCTTCTGCGCTTTTGGAAAAAGAGTATGCAACCTCAATCCTATTAAGAATAGACATGGAGCAGGCCACAGTGCAGCACTGCCCAGGGAAGACTGAGATATGGAGAATTATTTGCCTAGCCTCATAGCAGCACTGTGTATTTTTTACTTTCACCCTTTACTCAAAAAAAAAATTTTTACTGAGCATTGGTGTGCTAGAGATTATGCTAAATCTTAAAGTTATAAGGCTGCAAAGACACTAACCCTGACCTCAAAAAGCTTACAATCCTGTGGGGCACAGAGACAAATAGATATTTGGAATATAATTACCATTTGGTAAGTGTTTGTCACAGAGCAGAGAACAGAGCTCTTCTGAGAGAGTCAAAAATAATTTTAAAATTTTATTTTATCGAAAATACCTGCATTGCCTTTCTGATTGAAAACATACATGTAAAAAGATGAGCAAATATTAACAAGTGTAGAAAGAAAATAAAACCACGGATTCCATTTTGGCATAGTTTCTTCCAAATTTTTATGGAGATTGTTGTATATCGGTGTGTGTATGTGTGTGTGTGTGCACTTATTTTCAGATTATTTTCCATGCAGCTGACCCTAGTCTACAAAGCCATCCTGCCCACTTTGTAATATCCTGCTTTTTATCTCTATTGGTTGGGAAATCAGACAACCAAACTTGTTTGGATGGTGTCTAAAAGAAGAGCAAATTATACTGAGTGCAGGTCTGAGGACCTCTTCTCAGAGAAAAGAGCATGAGCTTTAGCACATGGTTTCTATTTTGAATCCTCAGAGGCCTTTTTTTCCCTTCGCTTTCTGGGTTTCAGCTGTGTTCCTGGTACTTGAGGTTATTGGAGAGATGACCTCTCTATACGCGAGCTGCTTTTTTCTAAATGTAGTTCCTGACTTTTAGAAACTAATGAGAATTTGGCAATGCCTGGCTATCAATAGCTTGTCACTATTAAGCAGTGTGCAACAGTGGCCTCAATTTTAAGCCTCTACTTCAGCCCAGGAGGAGCCTGCCAATCTGTGCATAAAAGACATGTGGCAATTGGAACCCAATGCTAGTTATATTTGTCCTATGTGAGCCTATATCTAGGGTTGCCAGATAAAATATAGGACACTCAGTTAAATATGAATTTAAATACGCAATGAGTGATTTTTAAATATAATTGCGTCCAGTGCAATATTTGGGACATACTTATACTAAAAAAAAATTATGCCCTGTTTATCCGAAATTCAGATTTAACTGGGTGCCTATATTTTTATTTAAATCTGACAAGTCTACGTCATCTTTTCCAGGTACCCAATAACCACAATTAAACTCTTCTCCCAATTTTTCCTCTTTTCTCCTAACCCACAAGCCTCGTCAGAAAGGCTCAGTTAAGTTGAGTTGACTTCCCTTCCTACTTAGCTATGATCCAGACAGCTTAAATAAAGGCATATTTGGTAATGCAAAAATACCTCTTAAATAAAAAAGATATCTTGACATAAATATGGAACCCCATTTTGAAACAATTAAATTGAGGTAAGAATACATGCATATGCATGTGTATATATATTCATACATACATTAATATTTAAAAAGAAGCAGCTATTTCCACTTTAAGATCATAATCTAAATCATAAGAATTTGAGCAGAAAGTATTAGAAGATTCCAATAAAAGTTAAGTTTCAAAACCATGGGGAAAATTAGCTAAAAAAAAAAACCCTGTTGTTCTATTAATGCCTTTTTGGTGATTCTAAAACCATAGTAGAGGGAATTAATCTATTAATTCCTTTAAAGCTACTGTTAGCATGAAACCAAGTGCATTGAGATGACTGATAAACTTTTCTTCTTGTTGATGACAATGATTATGATGCTTTTTAGAAAGTACTTTTTTTTAAATTGGAGAATTTAAGTTTTTTTTTCCCATTAAATGTTTAAAATTCAGAGTTATTCTGTTGCACTAAAGTAAAAAAATAATGTGTGGATGGTAGAGCTTATCCTAGATTAGAATACCACCTCTCACCCTTATTTCCTGGAATTTTGAAAGCATCACTTAAATGCTGTGAGTTTCAGTTCCAGTATCTGAACAAAGAGAGGTAGCAATAACTGAGGATTTATGAAGATGAAATGAGTTAACATATAAGAAAATATCTGTCCTTCCACAGAGGGTACCCAATAAATGTTATTTTAGTTCTTTGGGAGATGTAATTGCTGTTAGACACTAAAACATTTGGCAATTAGAGTGGCATGAGTATCAGCAATTGATTCCTGCTTCTCGTGCAGATATTGGGCTACATCCCTCACATCTTTCCTCCTTTCTTTCCTTTTCTTGTATATATCATAAGGCATCCTTTATCCTATAATGCCCCTTTCGCTTCCTGCCAAATGCCCAAAGCCATATGGAGGATGACTTTTCAGTATCTATTCTTTTATGTTGCCAGGAAGCTAATAGGACCAAGATCTTGCATCATAGCATTGATGTTTTATATGCCTCTATATATGGTTCTGCCATATCTGATGTGTTGGAGGTGAAAAATATGTCCTATTTTTTCTCCATTCCTGGTAAAGGAAAATACTATGATCTGATGTCACCTAGCGATAAACTCTGGCCAACTCTATAAACGTTTCATATATGGTTTTAACGTAAGTCAACAATAAAATGATTAAATTAAATAAAAGTTCCTATAAATGTTAAAAGAATTGTACAAGGAGGGATTGAAATGTAGTGAAAATCATTGTTTTAAACAACAACAACAAAAATGCAGTTAGAAAAAAATTTCAGGTAAAAAAATTACAAAATGCAATCCATATTTGAAAAATCTTGAGGTTATACTGTAGTAATATCAAATTAATATTTTAAAATATATGTTATTGTTAAACCCAAAGTTCTAAATCCAAGAGACCACCAAAGAGCCAGCTCCGATGCAAACACACGAGGGCCTTTATTCAGGCTCGAGTCTGGGCTCATGTTCGTAGCCGGCACAGTGGCACTTGGAACGAGAGCCCCGACTCAGGTTAACACGCACCTTTTATACATAATTCTGAGGGAGTGGGGTGGCTTTACAAACTTGTTCACACAGGATTGGATAGAATTGCGTATACACGGTTACAGAGATACTGATTGGTTGGTTCGTTTTTGATTTTTCGTGGGTTTAATCTTGCCTGTGATGGGCACATAATGGCTAAAAGGGCAGAGTGGAATGCCGGATAAGCTAGGTTTACACAGTTACTGCGCGTAAATTAACTTTTGGCATACAAGCAGGTTTGAAACATTACAGAGCCCACCAGGAGGGTGGCTGGCGCCACAGAGTCTACCATTATCTTAGCAAAGGAATGTTCGGGAGGGGCTTATTGCTTACCATTCACATACCTTTGCAGAAGCAGGAGAAGCCAACATGGCAATTATGGGATACACAAAAGCTTAACAAAGTTTTAGGCACAGACACTGCTTGAAACATTGTATAACTTTACAATCACAGGCACTACCAGGCACCCGACATGTGCCCAGTCTTACGGAATCTGAGGTAGGATTCAAATACAATGAACATGAGGTAAGAGTTCATAAAATATAGCAAACATGAGGCAGGGATATATAAAATACAGTGCATGTTTCTTTTATAGCAAGTATTGCTTTTTGAGTCTCTTGGGTCCCTCAGTTA
>CAUYQG010098005.1:0-12036 GCA_963574415.1 Tarsius wallacei
GCTACTTGGAAGGCTGAGGCGGAAGGATCGCCGGAGCCCAGCAGGTCGAGGCTGCGGTGGCCGGGAGCGGCCACTGCACTCCAGTCTGGGCGACAGAGTGAGACTCCAACTCAAAAAAAAAAAAAAAAAAAAAAAAGAAGATAATTGTGTCTGACACAGTGGCTCATGCCTGTAATCCCAACACTTTGGGAGGTCCAGATAGGAGAATCGCTTGAGGCCAGGAGGTTGAGACTAGCCTGCAAAACATTAGTGATATCTCGTCTCTACAGGGAAACATCAAAAACATTAGCCAGTCGTGGTGGTGTGCACCTGTAGTCCCAGCTACTTGGGAGGCTGAGGCAGAAGAATTAGCTGAGCCCAGGATGTTGAGGCTGCAGTGAGCCATAATTTTGTGATTGTGCCACTGCACTCCACCCTGGGCAACAGAGTAAGACCCTTACTCAAATAATAATAATAATAATAATAATAATAATAATTGTGATACATATATAAAGGTGATTTTTAATTGTTATATCTGTTACTGACATGAAAATGTCCAAAATGCTTACAGGTCCTTGAAAACAACTCTCTTTGGGGTGTTAAGTATTCTCCTGTAAATATGGCTGCATTTGGAATCACCTTCTATGAAGATAAAATATGATGTGCAAAGAAGTATGTATTTCACTTGCCCAGTAATTGTTTGGGGTATACTCCTCTTTAATTGCAGTCCCTCTGGAGCAAGTGACACTGCTCCTCACCTTCATGTTCTGTCCAACTAAATAAAGCATCTCATGCTCCTGGTCATAATGATGGGTTCAGGTTTGGCATGTGATCTCAGCCCAGCAAAGAGATCAGTCCTTGGGGCTGTCCAGAAAGTGGAGGCTCGATCAATGCTTATATACCTAACCCGGAAATGTACCCCACATCTTTATAATAAAAAAGTTTTTTTAAAGTGGAAGCTCTTTTGTTTTGGGAGATTACATGCCCCCAGAACCATGCAAACTTGGAATTGTTAAGGTCGTCTTTGCAATTACAGGAGAAATATCCCCTGACATTTATTTGTATCACGAGCTAACTCTATATCCAAGTCTGTCAATTATATAAGCCGTATGTCCCTACACTCCTCCTTAAAAAGTCTAGTTTAAACTTCTATACTGTTGGTAGGAGTGAAAACTAGTATAACTTCTGTGTACACACTGTGTTAAACAGTGTGGCAATTCCTAAAATATCTAAAAATCGACCTCCCATACAACCCAGCAATCCTCCTTCTGGGAATATACCCAGAGGAACTCAAATCGTTCTACAAAAAGATAACTGTGCATGCATGTTTATTGCAGCACTATTCACAATAGCAAAAACATGGAACCAACCGTGCTGCCCATCGAAAGTAGACTGGATTTTTTAAAATGTGGTACATATACACAATGGAATATTATGCAGCCATAAAGAAAGACAACATTATTAACTTCATAGCAACATGGATGGATTTAGAGTCTATAATACCCAGTGATCTATCACAAAAAACAAAGAACTGAGTATCACATGTTCTCACTCATAAGTGGACCCTGAACAATTAAAATAATGCCATAAGAAAGGAATTGGCAGTAGTGGGAAACTGCCAGGGGAGCAGAGTTAGTAATAGTGGAAAACTTCTAGGAGAGGGGGGACACACCTCATCAACAAGGATACCTGCATAATGAACATATGTATACCTAACCCTGAATTGTACCCCACATCTTGAACATAAAAAAAGTCTAGTTTAATTGTATTTTTGTCATTTACCATCCAAAAAGTCCCGCACCCAATATACTTGGATAACAACCCCCTATCCTGTCTAAATATTCACATATGATAAACTTGGAGTATTCACTGAACACATGCCAACATAACACCATACCACTCTGAGAAAACAAACCAATTGATTTAATATCAATCTATATCTATTCACAGAAAAACAAATAAAATTTGATAAAAATTAGGAAAAAACATGCAAGTAAGAATACAAAAGATGTAAAAACAATCTGGCTTCTTAAGAAAATTATTCTTTCCCCCCCCTTTTGGAAAATAAATTTAATTTATGACAGCTGTAGGATCTATCTTTGTAAGGGCCAGGTCAGAGGTGCTTGGGTTTGTGGAGGGATAGAGGGTCTCTGCTCCCTAGGTCTGGACAGACCCCTGCTACTCGACCCGAAAAGCCCTCTGCCCTTCACCACGTCTTTGGTTTCCCGTGGGCACAAGGAAGGATGCATTCAGGCATCGTGCACACATGTCAGGTGCCCACCATATGCCAGCCCGGTTCTATGCACTGGGGACACAACAGTGAAAGACACTTAAAAACCCCTGCCCTCCTGGAGCTGACATTCCTTGTGAGGAAGGGCAGACAGGAAACAAGGTAAATATGTAAAATGGGGAACGTTCTGTGGAGAATAGTAAAGTGGAAGGCAGACTCAGAATGGTGGGAGTGGCATCATGAAGAAAATTATTCTTTAGTAAAACTATCCATATGGTTGTTGATTAAAGGGCTTCTACTAGAACTAAAGCGCTTTACATCTGAAGTTTATAATAAGAGAGTATTCAACCTCCTCCTAGCTTAATCCTTGGTACATAGTTAAGGTAAAAGACTGCTGAATAAATTAATGTATGAATGAATATGGGTATGAATGAATATGAATGAGAAAAATTACAGGTTTCATTCTGCTCTATCTGTGACCTTTCTGAGCCTATACCCAGAGTGTGCCTGAATGGAATAACACCCTAAAATCTGGAGTACATATATTGTTCTTTGTTATGCATAACAAAGCGTAATGCATTGTCACCTGGCCTCTAATCCCCATTAGGTTCTCTTTTCTAGCAGAATAAAACCGACAGATTCCACTGCCTTATTAACATCTTGAGCTTCATAAAGACCATGAGGTTTTTCAAATAATTTCTGTAGATACCTTGAAGTGTGGACTGCACATAGTGACTACCTTCCAGGGGTGTGGGGGTTGGTGGAGAGTACCTTTACAATAAAGAAATCTGACACATACTACCTCAACCTGGTGATTAAGTTCAACATCAATAGTGATAAGACATGTGATCTCATGTACCCTGGGTGTGATGTGCTAAAAATGGCACTTGACCTTTGTGCTCTTCCTCCCCAAAACCCAAAACCCCAGTCTAATCATGAGAAAGACATCAGACAAACCATAAATTGAATGAAATTCTACAGAAATCAGTACTCAT
The DNA here is from genome assembly GCA_963574415.1 of Tarsius wallacei. Taxonomy (NCBI): domain Eukaryota; kingdom Metazoa; phylum Chordata; class Mammalia; order Primates; family Tarsiidae; genus Tarsius; species Tarsius wallacei. Next base: position 3,205 of record CAUYQG010098005.1, read on the forward strand.
CCACTTAGGGCTTTTTAATTATTTGTTACTTTGGTTCGAATTTTAATCCTGATGTGACTGCTTTCCTTGAATTTGGGCAAGCTGGGGCATCCTAAGATTACACATATCACTAGCATATCCACAGTCTCATTGAAATGACTGGCCCAAACGTTTAGTTTAAATAATAGGCAGTGGACCTAGGAGACATGTTGTTACCACTGATCCACAGGGCCTGGAATTAGACACCTTTCATAAAGGCACAAAGATGTAATACAAATAATAAAAAATGCAGGATGCCTATGCATAATGGAGACACTATTTTATAAATAATTGACCTTTTATGTTTTTTTCTGAGTTTAACAATTTATGAATTTATCAAATTCTAAAATTTATATCATTAAAATTTCTGAGTATATCTCATTTCACAATGATATTTTTTCAGAGGACTTGCAATTAAGTACAGAGGATATAAGTAATTTTATTAATGTGTTTTCCCCCTAGTTTAAAGTTATTCCATTCTTAAGGCTGCCTGGACACTTTACAGGTTACACAAACATGTTTAAAGATTTTTTCATGGAAAAGTGACTGAAATATGTAAAATCAAAGTAAACTTCACCTTCCATCAGAGACTAGGCATGGGGCATATCCATTCAGAAGAAAAATTGTTTGGCTTACAGTCACCTGATGAGTTAGAAATGAAAGCTATGTTTCTTGCTTACCTAGGGAATTTCATTTGGGAAACTATATTCCTTTTATTTCTATTCAGTAGCACATCCATTGCAAACAGAAACATTTTAATTAGGTAGTCATCCAGTATCTTTATAAAAACACCTTATGTTTCAGATGATATCAAGTGGACATGATAATCAATCCACAGGACATGGAACTATAGCCTAGTAGCGGAATGTTTTTCAAGCTCATTGTCAACAGTATTTACCAGGTATGGCAAAAGAGGGTGGGGAAGCAGAAAAGAAACAATAATGACCGAAAAGATCTGTTGGCAAACATTAGTAGACTGCTATTTGAAAAAAAAACATGTTCTTACCATTAGAAAGAAATGAATTTTAAGTAACCGTGTCATTTGTTTCCCTGTAAATATCTCCATTGATTCATATCTTGGGGTTGCTAGCCAACAGGGTCATAGTTGCATTGTTCACTGTAGCATCTACAATGCAGAATATAATAACTTACATTACTAATTTGGAAAGACAATACAAATTGAATTAAGCTGAAATTCTGCTTCTCAGAGTAGTAGTAACCAGGAGGAGGTCTGGTTTGATTTGGGCCAACTGTTCTAACCTCAAGGAGAAGTAGGTAGCTAACAATATAATTTTCTCAGACACACTTAGAAGTCACAGATACATTTAAAGATTGAGTTATGTCGGGGAAATGAAGTGGAGTGAAGATGAAAAAGAGAATAGAATGGCATTGCAATCAATTGTGCGTTGGTGTTTACAAATGTTGGCCTGGATGTAGAACTTTCAAAAATATTGTTAATTTATACCAGGCCAGTCTCCAGAATGGATATGAGCGGTAAAGCAGATGACAAGTTCCAGAATGATGTTTCCAAAGCATTCATGGCCTTTTCCACCAAATAAGTCAATAGCATTTGGATATAAAGTTTGTTTTTTCATGGACATTAAAGATCCTAAGGTAATCTTTGAATCATCTCGCCACCAAGTTGTCAAGGGATAAATAAATTTAAGATTCTAAATTGTCCACATTGTTATCTGTCAAGTACATTTTAACCCTATCTTTAATGCAATTAAAAGTAGTGATTTGAAACCCTCAAATGATAAGTATCTACTATGTTTTGTGCTTTGCCTTAATTATCTGATTTAATTCTTATTATGTGTCCATAAAATAAAATTTGTATCTATTCTAATTTACAAATTTTATTACAAATAAGGAAATAGAGGTTTTGAATTTGCTCTCAGTTACTACACTAGCAAGCAGATAATTCAGGACTTGAATTCTGATCTGTCTTACTTCAAAATATTTTAAAACATACATTGTGACATAAGATGGGATACTCACCAAACTTTTAAAAAATAAAATAAATAACGTTAGAACAATGTAGAGTAAAAAATATTAAACAACAAAAAAGGTAGCAAAGTTTCATGAAACTTTTATTTCAGACATGTGTGTATGTGCACAGCATGTGCATATTGAGTTATAATAAAATTGTATTTTTTACTGTACCACCATTTTAAAAACAGTTTGAAAAATACTGCAGTCTATACTCTTGAATCAAAATGATCTTGGCAATTATAATATGCAAAAAAAAAAACCCTAAAATAAAGTACTATGATTGGCAGATTTGATTGGTAGCTTCCTCAGATTTAGAGGCTGTGTAAGCCATTTTTCATTTTCTTCTTCACTAGATATATAAGCAGAGGTCCCTCAAGATGGTTCTCTGGATTCTACAATTCAGAACTTGATCAACAACTATGTGGTACTTAAGCATATACAATATTTCATTTGATGACAAACAACTTTGTGAGTTAGAACTTATAAAAATATTAGTGACAAGGACACAATTTAAATACCTTTCCAAATATCACCCAACTACTACAGGACAGAAATAGGAAACAAATATGGACTCTGTGATATCATGTCCCCTTCTCCTCACACTTCCCTTAGCTGGCATATGGTAGGTGCTCCACGTATGCACAGATTTCAGGTTCAGAGTAGGGAACAGGAAGCTTAAGAAGGTAAGTCCTTGGGGCATCACTAGTGTAGGTAAGTTGCTATGGTTTTTTGTACTCGTATTAAATACATTTCCTTCTTGATTTGACAACATCAGCAAAATAAATCCACATAATCATTCAATTTAGAGATCATTAAGTAACACAGAGTACTGTAGTCTAAAAATTACCAGTTTTTCAGGAATGAAGACTCTTTTGATGCTTCTGATCTTAATAGGAATAGGAAGGGGGAGGAATGTAATTGGGGTTGTTTTAAATAAGATACTAACTGATGGCCCTGGAAGGTTAATTTAGTAGCAACATATGATAATGAAGAGCTTCAATAGTTTATGCTCTTTATAAACATTTTCATCTTTTGAGCTATATGAAATATTATTTATAATTAGAAGAATAAGTTGATTTGAATGTTTACTTAATTGGCTTATCTAAGTGTGCATATCTTATCTAAATCTGCATATAGGGAAATCAACTGTATTGCAACTATTTGGCTATTTACTAACCTAGTCAATTCACTAAGTAGAGGCCATCTGAGAGACAGCAGACAGAACATCTCTAGAAACAGTTTGATGCATAGTTCAGGACTAAATATGTTAAAGGCACATAAGTAAAAAGAACCCATATGTACATTTATAGATAAAGTACCTGTTCAACTGTCCCAAATGTAATTAGATATATAAACAAGAAATAACTGTGAAAAAAGTACCATAGCCACCATGTTTAGGAAAATACAAGTGAGATAAGAATGAATTACTGTATTTTGAACACTGTTGGTGGGAACGTAAATTAGTACAACCATTATGGAAAATAGTGTAGAGGTTTCCCAAGAAACTAAAATTAGAATTACTGTATGATCCTGCAATTCCACTTCTGATTATTTATCTTAAAGATTTGAAATCAGTATGTTGAAGAGATGTCTGCATTCCCAAATTCATTCTTGCACTATCCACAATAGCCAAGTCATGAAATCAACCTAAGACTAAGTGTCCATCAAGATTCTGTCATTTGTAACAACATGGATGGAACTGGAAAGCATTGTGCTAAGTGACATAAGCCAAGCAAAGAAAGAAAAATGCCATATGTTCTCACTTATGTGTAGAATCTAAAACACATAAAAGCAGAGAGTAGAATGGTGGTTACCAGGAATTGGGGGCTCTGGGAAATGCGGAAATGATAGTCAAAGAAAACCAAGTCTCAGTTAGATAGGAAGAATATGTTTGATTTTTTTTCTTGAAATAAATCTATTGTACAACATGGTGAATATAGCTAGTAACTAAGTTCTGTACATTTCACTATAACTAAAAGAGTAAATTTCTAATATTTTCATTACAAAAGTTAAATATTTGATGGGATAGATATGTTAATTAGCTTATTTTAATCTTTCCACATTATATTAAAAAATTATAGCACTAACTTGTACCCCATAAATATATACAACTATAATTTGTCAATAAAATGAAAATATTTCTTTAAAAAGAATTAAAAAACTGTATTCAGTCATAACTCAAATTCTCATGTGCTTTTGAGATGGCTTTTCTGAGCGTACTAATATAACATTTAGCTACTACCAGCTTCGTTTCTATTTCTAGGAGCCAGTTACCAGGAGATGGAATGCTACTGGGTTATTTTTGTCAAAAATCCAGGTGTTTCAGATGTCAGTATTCACTGGCAGTACATGAGCTTTATGAGATTAAAGGGTTGGGAAATTATGTCTCTGTGTTATATACAAAGTCATGTCACAGAATTATTTATCCATCACAAAGCAGCTCAAAATGCAGCTGTAATATAGGTACTAAGACTGGGTTTAGCATTAGAAATCCACATTGAAATAAAAAGCTAAAATGTACTAGCTGGATAACCTTAAAACTTACTTAGAATTCAGTTTCTTTCCCTTAAAATGGCAATTGATAATTACTTTTTACATAATATTATAACAGTTATTTGAGGTTGAATCATATAAAATGGCTGATATTTAGTCATTTTTATTTACAAAATAATAATTTCATTTAGATCAACCTAATAACTATAGCTACACATTTATTGAATCCTTCTTTGTTACAAGCATTTTGCTATGTTTTACATGCTATAGCGTAGTAATAGCTTCATTTTTTTACCCCTCCCTGTATCTGTGCTTTCTGAATATACATTTTTAGTGCTCTCTCATCATGAGTGGGCTGGCCTGTCTTGTCCCTTGAGTCTGGACTCAACAACTTGATTTATTTTGGGCAATGGGATGTCAGCATATGTGCACAAGCAGAGGTTTGAAATGAAGTTGTGCAAAGGGGCTTACTCTTTTGTGCCTTGAGAATATGTCCAGGATAAACTGCTGGAGAATGAGCCACAGAGACAAGGACACTAAGTCAATAGAACAAGAGACATCCAGCCAACTCCCAGTGTTAATGAGACCAAGCATGATTAGCACAGCCAACCTCAAGCCAACCCTAAGTTGTAAACTTATAGTTGTAGACCACTGAGGATTTATTTTGGTATATATTTTATTATTACAATAACTAATAGATATAAATGATTATCTCATTTCAGTCACACAATGAATCTATAGGCACTATTATCAACCCCATTGAACAAAAAAAGACACTAAGACCCAGAGAAAGTTCAGTAAACTGCCCTGGGTCACATTACCAGACAGTAAATGACAGAGGTTGGGTTTGAAATTAGGGATCCTAGTTCCAGAGGCCATATTCTAACCAGCACACTGAATGGCTTTGTTCTTGTGAAGATGAAATGAGATTATTTTTTGGAAGTGCTTTGTCAATGTTAAAGCACACTAAAAATATAAAACGTTATTATGAGGCTGCAACTCTTTTTCAAAGATGCTGTAAAATTCCAGCTAAGTTTTTTCTTTGTCTCATAAAAAAAGAAACCCCAGGCAAGCACTAGATGATTAAAAATGCACTGTTCTTTGATATTCCAGTTACATAGGGAAAACTGATAAATGGCAAAATTTAACATGCCACCTTCCTTCCGAATCAGTGATAAACTGCTACTATTTGCTAGGCAACTACCAAGTAAACAGAAAAATAAAGCCACGGTTTTCTTGGCAAGTGTCATTAAAAATAGATTAAGTTTACAGTAAATGTAATCTGTGGCATAGATCATACAGACAAAAAACCTGAAGGGGAAATGAAGGCATTAATAAGATATTTCTTAATTTTATGAAGCGTTACACACATCAGGCCACTGAACCAAAATAACCTCGGGGAATAGCAATGAAACAGGGCATTTATTCCTCAGCTTCAAGGAGGCATGCAAATACAAATGGTGCAAAACAAAAAGCTGATTATGCCTTGAAATTGGAATAAACATAAAAAAGAAAAGTTTGGAGACGCTAATAGGCATTAAGTTTATGAGGTGTGACTTTATTTACATGAAATATTCTCTTTGGGCATAAAATTGTAAAATTCCATTCAGTTTTTTATTTTTCCTGTTTTGAAATCTTCTAAAGCTATTATTCCTGAAAAACTTAAAACTAGAATGCTGCACTGAGTGAAATGAGCATGACTCTGGTGAAGCACAGAACCTAAGCTGAGCAGGGCATGACAGAAAAGAGACTTCTTTATTTATTTTATATTTTTTTAGAAAGTTTGAATATGTTATTTTATTTTATTTTTTAATACATATTTTTTATTTTAAAATTGTGGGGTACAGTTAAGGATTAGGTATACAAATATGCATTGTGCAGGTACCCCTGTTGATGAGGTGTGCCCCCCCCCCAGAGACTTCTTTATTTAGGATTTTGTGTGAAGTATTCTTTTAAATAATAATAATAATAATAGTAATAATGAAACACAGAAATGACACTGTTCAAAAGGGAGAAAAAAAGGAACTTAAAAGAAAAAAAGAACAAAAAATGGATTAGATTGAATAGGTGAAAAAATGTTCTGCTTTGGAATGCAGAATGAAGACTTAAAATGGTTTATACACAACCTGTTGTTTCATAAATGTTTCCAAACTCCCAGGTTTTGATTGAACCGAGTCTTATTTTAGTCATTGGCTTCTCTGATAATTATTACCAAATTTTATCTGTCCTTTGAATAAAAAGGAAATTTAGGAAGAAAGAGAACAGGCAGAAGAGCTTTGCTTTGGAGTGTTTTTATATTCTCTAGTATTTAGCATTGAACACAAACCATTCACTCATTCATTCTTCCACTTATTAACTTAACAAACAACTACTGAGTGAAATGATCACTCCTCACTTTAGGCTGACATATACAAGCTCTACAAGAACAGATCCTGCTAGATTAGATTTGGATAGCACTTTTCTGACTACTGCACCTTAGTAACATCCCATCATCTGTTTCATTTGGAATTATATGACACCTAGTCTCCCCACACTATACTTGACTAGATGATGCAGCTTTGGATTGTTCCTGCTGAATTTGACCTAAATGTCATTGCTCCATTGTCCTAGCCTGTCAATATCTTTGAATACTGAGACTATAATCCTCGATAATGTTTACAAATTCTTATGTATAATTTTTAAACAAGCCCTGGCAAGTTTTATTAAAGAACAATTCTGCATGGTTTACTTTTCACCAGTCTGTTCTGGCATGTTTCTAATGATATCAGAATCACCTGAGTCAATGATAGCCAGTGACGTACTCTGTAGTATTTTCTGCATGCTGTATCCAATTCAATATTATCGCCACTGCAGTGATGGACACAAGTTTCGGCCAACATAGCAGAGGATTCTATTTCAGATTTCCTCAAAGCCAGGCAGTTGTTAGTGAGGATGACCAATTTTGCTTTGCTTTGTCTGATCATCTTCATATTCTGCTTGTACCCCAGCACATACTTTCCACTTTTGATAATGAGTTGGAGCCTAGAATTGATCAAATCCAGCAAATTTTTCATCTTCTTTGCAACCATCATCTTGCTGCCTTTGGTGCGGGATGGCCTCCAACCAAGAGCAACTGCCAAGATGGCTTCTTATGTATTCTTAAAAATCATTGAAAAAAATTTTCAACAGGTCAGATAACTAAAATTTTAAAAATAAAACAAACCAGAAAAAATTTGGTATTCTATTACATAGCTACTGGGTATGCAAATTGACACAACCCTGCTGGAAAGCTACTTCGAAATACATTAAGTATCTCAGCAAGATGGCAATGAAACCAATGGGATTGTGAGAGTCTCTGTAAGGGCAAGTGTCCATAAAGACAGTCTGTGTGCATGGGGTGCACAGGTGGGTGAGCAAAAGTCCGTCAGAGGGGAGATTTGGGATCAAGCACCCAGGGCTCCCCTCTAGAGGTGGTTGCAACCCATCACTGCTCTGAGATCAGAGCCGCGAGTGAGCAGGATCATCTGCCATTCTCAGGGGTCTCTCAGGAGGATGCAGCAGAGATCGGCTGCTCCTCAGCTCCTGGCACCTGGTCTACACCATCTACAATAAACCCACAGCCAACATATTGCTAAATGAACAGAAATTGAAAGCATTTCCCCTGAAAACTGGAACAAGATGACGCTGCTCACTTTCACCCCTCCTGTTCAACATAGTGTTGAAAGTCCTATATAGAGCAATCAGACAAGAGAAGGAAATCAGGGGTATCCAAATAGGAAACGAGAACGTCAAGTTATCCCTCTTTGCTGACGATATTATCCTATACCTCGAAAATTCAAGAAAATCTGTCAAAAACCTCCTTGCATTGATAAAGGACTTTGGCAAATCTCAGGGTACAAAATCAATACGCAAAAGACAGTTGCATTCTTATACATCAACAATAAATAGGTAGAGAACCAAATAAAAAGTACAATCTCATTCACAGTAGTCATCAAAAAAATCTTCCTAACCAGAGAAGTGAAAGATCTTTACAATGAAAACCACAAAACACTGCTCAAAGAAATCAAAGATGACACAAACAAATGGAAAAATATTCCATGCGCATGGATTGGAAGACTCAACATTGTTAAGAAGTCTATACTACCAAACACCATCTACATAATCAACGCAACACCCAACCATGCTGTCCATCAAAAGAGGACTGGATTTAAAAAAATGTGGTATATATACACAATGGAATACTACGCAGCCATAAGAAAGAACGAAATCATGAATTTCGCAGCAACCTGGATGGAACTAGAGTCCATAATACTGAGTGACCTCTCACAGAAACAAAAAACTAAGTATCAC
>CAUYQG010098013.1:0-20673 GCA_963574415.1 Tarsius wallacei
TCGACCTGCTGGGCTCCGGCGATCCTTCCGCCTCAGCCTTCCAAGTAGCTGGAACTACAGGCGCGCGCTACCACGCCCGGCTAATTTTTTGATTTATTGTAGAGATGAGGTCTCGCTTGCCCAGGCGGGTCTCGAACCCACAGGCTCAGGCAATCCACTCACCTCAGCCTCCCAAGGCGCGGGACTACAGGCTGAGCCACCGAGCCCGGCTAATTTTTTTCTACCACTTAAAAATGCACAAGCCATTCTTCGCTCTCAGGTCATACAAAAGCAAGAGACAGACTGAGTTTAGCACACTAGTTGTCCACTATCTCTGTACCTACTTGGTTCTGAAAAACATCGGATTATTTATTTATTTATTTATGAACCTTCCATGGAAAGAAGTTGAATTAGAAACGTTGTCTATAATTACACTATTAGCAATATCTCACATACCAGAAAAGTCCCTCAATTTGGTTTTTCTTTGTTTTTTAAAATCATTCTTTCATGTGGGAACTGATCTGAGAGCTGTCCCCCTCCCCCCAAAAAAACCCTCAGCTTGGTGTCCTCTTGGTTAACCTTACAACTTCACCCCTAATTTGAGAACATCTTGGCAAGACTGGGCTGGAAGACAAGGACTTTGCAAGAACTTCCTCTCCGTGGGATAAAAATACAAGGACAAGGACAGAATCCCAAGGAACTGCCAAGTTCACTAGATGCCCAAATTCGAATCTATTTTTTCCTGTTGTCTTTGGTCGGAAGTGCTTGAAATGCCTCTGTGTGCTGTCAGCCTCGGTCCCCCAGTCACTTCCAGGCTGTCTGTCTGCCTTCCTCCCTCAAAACCCCAGATTCTTGGACATGCATGTCACTGGCTTCACTACCCACTGCCCTTCCCTGTGGCTGTCATGCCTCTCCCTCTGAATGTCCTCCCCTCCTGCACGTCCTCCCCCAACCTGTCCTCACCTATGCCCTGATCAGTTACTGAGTAGGATGAAGGGTAAGGGCAGAGAATCTGGAATCTGTTGATTTGGTTCAAGGTCTGGTTCTGTCACTTACTAGCTGGGCTCTTTTCTTAAACTGTTATAGGCCACGGCTTTCTTACATGTCATATGTTTAATTAATTCAAAGTTGTATATCTAAGTGTACCACGATAACTTGTTAACCTTGATTGTTGTAAGCCTAGGTTATAAATTCTCAAATGTTATCTTAACGTGTTGGTGGTCAGGTGCAAGAAAATGTCAGCATGATCAGGAAGTCTTAAGGATATCAAGTTGCACGTAGGCTTCATTAACTGTTGACTTGGGTGGATGAAGGATGTTGAACTGCTCGTAGCCTAAGCGATGATTTGTAGCCTAGATAATGATTTCTCGAGACTCAACCTATATAACCCCCTTGGCCCCTTTGTTCAAAGAGTTAGTGGTTTTCAAAGCATTAGCCTAACTCTGTCTCCCATAGCCTGAGAAAGAATAAATTTCTCTCCTTTTTGTCAACTCTCTGCTCCTGGAATCATTGAGTTATGGGAGTGGAGACTGTTGTTGCTGATTACAAAACTTTGGAATGGTACAACAGAGAGCCTGCCTTGTAAGGGCGTGGTGAATGTTCAATGAGACTAAAAACAGGTAAGCGCTTGGAATAGCGCCCATCCTGTGGTAGATACTCAGTGTATTCAGAGTCTTCCTCATCAGTTAAAAATAAAATAATAAGCACACAATACAAATGCAAATAGTACTAAGTGCCAACACTACTGAATGATAGCATGTGCCAGGTTTTTTGGAAAGCACTTTATATACATGAGCTTTTTTAGGTTTCACAAATACTCTATGGATTAGTTTATATGACTGTCTTACTCTTTAGGTTGAAGACGCTGAGGAATACATATGTCAAGTGCCTTATCCAAGGTCACCTGCAGGTAAGGAGAAGATCCAGGAAGTGATAGCCCCCACTTGCCCTGGTCTCCCAGTTCCATGACCTCTTTAGCTCCAACTCTTTTTCTCCATTCTCGTTCAACCCTCTTGTCATTATCACCATGACAGCACTTCCAAAATATACACTCTTCCTCTTCTTCCGCCATCTTCTGCTCACTTCCTCGCTTCATGCTCCAGTTTGCTTCCTTCATGCTCCCACAGCACATGTTCTCTGCCCTCAATCGGACTTTCCACCATCCTTCACCTCTGCTCAGTTCTTACTTCTTGTTCTACCCAGCCTGCATTTTTCTTGGGCTGGTACCATAACACTTTCTTGAAAACACCCTTGGCCCCCTTTCTCCATTCTCTCTCCATTCTACCACTTATCTGGCGAGACCCCAAACCCAGCCAAACCAAATTATCCACTTATTCTGTGTCAAGGCTGGAACAGTAAAAATATTGCTAAAAATCTGAACACTGCTAGGCTGCCTCATAGTATTTCCCAAGAAAATGCACTTCCTCTCTCTCAGAGACTCAAACATTCTCCTCTTTCCACAGATTGCAAAAATTCCCTTACTCTGTTCATAAGACTGAAGCTTACTTTAGAGAGAAAACAAGTACGATTGGATGTGAACTCTCTTGTCTTTGTACTGACAATTCTATCGACCTTTTAGCATTTGTACTCAACCATGGAACTGCCCATCCTGTTCAAAGGGCAGACCTATTTCCGTTGCTAAAAGACCCACTCTCTACAGGTGTCCTAAATTTTACAACTCATTTTCTCTGACATTTGGCACCTGTGATTGTCACTTTTCCTACATCAATTTCTTTCCCCTTTTAGGATTATTCACATTGGCATAAAAAAATGCCTCAATATCACCCATCTTAAAAACAAAATTAAGCCGGGCTCAGTGGCTCAGCCTGTAATCCCGCAATTTGGGAGGCTGAGGTGAGTGGATTGCCTGAGCCCGCGGGTTCGAGGCCCTCCTGGGCAACTTGGCGAGACCTCATCTCTACAATAAATAAAAAATGAGCCGGGCGTGGTAACGCGCGCCTGTAGTTCCAGCTACTTGGAAGGTTGAGGCGGAAGGATCGCTGGAGCACAGCAGGTCGAGGCTGCAGTGACCGGGAGTGGCCACTGCACTCCAGTCTGGGTGACAGAATGAGACTCCAACTCAAAAAAAAACCAAAAATAACAAAACTAAACTAAAACCAACTGCACACTTCCTTGACCCTGTATCCTTCACTGAAAACGACTGTACTGGTCTCTTTCCCTTTCCATCAACCCTCTTAAGCATATCAGCTATGCTCCCTGTCTCTGTTGCCTCATACCCCTCCCCCTCCTCCCTCAGTCCTTACTTTACTAGAACTTTAAATCTTACTCTCTCTTGAAATTGCTTTGATAAAACTGGATAGACACTTCTGGTTGTTTATCCCCAAAATTCCTTCTTCCCCTTCCTCCTCCTCCTCTTTTTCCTTTTCTTTTTTCCCATTTCCTTGCCCACCCCCTTACCCCCGCCCCACTTCTTATTTTTCAACTTTGTCTTCTTCTACCTTTCTCTTAGGTGAGTCTTTTATTATTCTTGGACTTTTCCCCATGTGATAAGAGAAGACAACCAACCCCCTGCCCAGACTTGGGGGTGTGAGTGGTGATTTATCTTAGCCAAACAAAGTAGTTCTACTTTTCTTGCCAATTGACTGGTTTAGACCTTGGTTAAAGAATAATCTAGGTCAATGAGTATTGAGTGGATTCTGCTGGGGCACTTTTGGACACTTCCTAATGAAGAGAGAAGAATAGGGAGATATCTTGTGGGGGATGTGGCCACACCTTCAGAACCATCCTGGGGGAAAGCAGGTGTGAATGATAAGCGGGAGGCACCTTGAAGCAGAAGGTGCTTCTCATAGATAATTCTAGAAAGCTCTTATCACGGGCAGGTTAGGAGATTAATGGGATTTGGAACTGAGGAGTAACAGGAAGGAGATTGGCAAGGCTAAGATGGTCACAGTTTCTTAAGGAGTTCTAACTGGCCAATCTCCAGGGACTGATTTAAATAACCTTGGTTACTTTCCAAATACAACTTTTGATTGCTACTCTCAAATAAGTTTTTTGTTGTTGTTGCTATTTAACATATTCCATTGACAGAAATGGTAAGGCACAGAAGATGAGAAAAATATATTTAAAAAATAGAGTAAGAGTAGGAGCCAGTTGTCCTAGAAGAGAGGAATGTAAACATAGTATTCCTCTCCCTGTAAGTAAGAGAAGAAAGCTAGCTATGTCAAAATATTAGTATCAATGTAATATAGGCAATCAATTCATTTTTTGTTTAATAAACTTTATTCTTTTTAGAGAGGTTTAAGGTTCACAATAAAATTGAGCAGAAAGTACTGAGTTCTCATATTCTTCCTCCCCCTACGGCCCCCCGCCCCCCATCATTAATGTTCCATACCAGAGTTGTACATTTGTTAAAATCTTCCTTCACTTAGGAATATGTATTTTTAGGTTCCTCTGCATCTTTTCATGGTTTGATCGCTCATTTTTATTTAGTGCTGAATAAAATTTCGTTGTCTGGATACACCACAGTTTTTACATCTACTCAGCAATTACATCTACTGACCAATTGAAGGAAATCTTGGTTGCTTCCAAGTTTTGACAATTATGAATAAAGTGCTGTAAACATCCATGTGCAGGTTTTTGTGTGGACACGTATTTTCCATTAATGTGGGTAAACACCAATGAATGTGATTGCTGGATTGTATGGTCAGAGTATGTTTAGTTTTGTAGGAAACTGCTAAACTTTCTCCCAAGATGGCTGTGCTATTTCATTTCCTACCAGTGATGAATGAGAGTTCCTACTGCTCCATATCCTTGCCAGCATTTTATGTGAGTCAGTGTTGTAGATTTTGGCCATTCTAATAGGTGTGCAGTGGCACCTCATTGTCACTTTAATTTGCCATTCCCTAATGACATGTGCTATTGAGCATCTTTTCATTGCTTAATTGTCATCTGTATATCTTTTTTTTTTTGAGGTGAGTCTCACTCTGTTGCCCAGGCTGGAGTGCAGTGGCACACTCATGGTCACCCCAGTGTCCATCTGCAGGGCTCCGGTGATCCTTCTGACTCAGCCTTCCAAGTAGCCAGAACTACAGGCGGGCGCCACCACTCCTGGCTATTTTTTGTGTATTGTAGAGACAAGGTCTCACCAAGTTGCCTGGGCTGGTCTCGAACCTGCGGGCTCAGGCAACCCATTTGCCTCAGCCTCCTAAAGTGCTGAGCTTACAGGCTGAGCCACTGAACCTGGCCTGTATATCTTCTTTAGACAGGTATCTCTTCAGGGATTTTGCCCATCTTAAAATTGGGTTCATTTTCTTGTTATTGAGTTTTAAGAGCTATTTGTATATTTTGGACAGAAGTCCTTTATTAGATGTGTTCTTTGCGATATTTTTTCCCAGTCTGTGGCTTGACTTCTCTTTCTCTTGACATTGTCTTTCCAGTCTATGTTTTTTAAATTGAAAATGTGACAATTTATTTTTATGCACCTGCATGACATACATCAGAGTTAAGAACATCTCAGGGCTGTGTGTGAAAATGGGCTCCATCATCTGACAGAGTCTATGGACAATATGTGTCTGTAGGGCAACCTGTTCAATCCAGGAGTCCTTCAGTGATGGCTATGCTTTTAATTAAACATATTTGCCAAAATCAGAGTAAAATAGAAATATTCTGAATGTGAAATGTGATTCAGCCTTCAGTGATATCAACAAGACTAAGTTTTAGCATCTGTCTTTTTCATCATCAGCACAATACAAGTGTGAAGCAAACTGACTTCATCTCTGCCCACTGAGGCAAAGAGAAACAAGTGTCCTCCCCTCTGTGGAAACCACAGTGTGTTCTCTAGGAGAGAACCTAAGAAGCCATGTGGGTCCACTGACATCTCATTCAACAAGGAACAACTCAGCATAGCATTCTGCAAAAGAACAACTCCTTGTATTTGGTAGACATTCAGTGTCACATATCCTCAGGTGCCAAGTTCACACATTGTGTCTCTTGCAAAGATTCAGCTCCTCTCACCTGCACATGGATTTTGTTCTGTTATTCACACATGCATTTTCCTCTTAATTCATCTTGATGGTTTCTTGGGGTCTAGTTTTTAAAATAAGGGTTTGCTAGTTTTTGTATTGATGTTCTTTTAGAGAGGAGACCGACAGCTGGCTACAACACACACACACACAAGGCTCCAAGGTAAAAGTTATGCAAGGTGACATCTTTTTTGTTCCATGTTCCCTGGTGCTGAAATTGTGGGGTTTCAAACAAGTACACATGCTTGAAAAGATCCAAGTGCTGTTCTGAGAAAAAAAAAATTCACTTTACCTGAGACCTCCCTGCTGTTCCACTACACCAAAGATTATGATTAGTGTCTTGTGTGTGACATGGCTCTGTTATTGCCTCAGCTGCCAGGAAGCCAAGCGCCACTCCCGCCTGTGGTGGGAACCGATTCTGTTACTCAACTCTCACCTCTCACAGGCTTCACCTGCCTGCGTGCCCTTTGGATAACTCTGTTCTTATCGCTTTTTATTCTAGCTAGCAGCATGTTTAGTTTTCAAGTAACTTGTGATTTCTGAAGAGGCTCAAAAACATTTCAGCAACTTTTTTCAACAAAAATGTCCTGAGTCCTGTGCAAGCTACCTGGTTATATTGTCTCAGCTTCACACCTACCCTCTGCTCTCAGCTTGGTGAGGCCGGGTCTGGGCTGGACCAACCACACCTGGTATGGCTGGGCTCCAGGTCAGGCCCAGCCCATAGAGGGTGATGGAGAGGCCAGAAGGCTGGAAGAAGGGATGGTCTCCCTCCTCCCGGGGACTAGGACTTCCTTTGGGCTTCCTGTCTCTCGCAGTGTCACCCAAGCAATGCACCCTTAGCCAGCAGCTGTTGCTCCTTCCTGATGCAGCAGCTATTCCAAGTGTACGGTTAGTTCTTCTACATGAGCAGAGCTAGGTCACTTCCAGTTGGACCACACCTTCTGCAGACAGTCCCTCTTCTTCACAAGGACCTGATCCCAGGCCACTCTGCTGAGCACGGCAACATCAGCCTGTAGCCCCCTCCTCAGTCCTGGGCTTTGGTTCTGCAAGGACCCTCCTCTAGTGTTCTAAGATCTCATAGTTCCAGCATCTCCCTTGTTCCTCCAGCTCAAGAAGCTGCAGTTGCTACTCTAGGACACTTGAAGGGTTCTCTTAGCATCCTGTCAGGGCCTGAGTTAATAACCTGATAAGGAGTTAACACTTCCTTATGTTAAATTCCCTCCCTTTGAATAACATGTGGTTTCTGGTAGTCGTTGGTGTCTCAGTGAGGCAGGTACTTAGGGTGAGTCAGGTATAGTTCTCAGTGCCAGGGAACTGTCATGATCCAGGTAAAGTCCCTTCAAAGGGCTGGTCTTGTAGGGTGGGCAAACTACACACAGAAATATATCATATAGAGTCGTACTAAAAAACAAAATAAAATAAAACAGAAACAAAGGCAGGCAAGGGGAAAGACAATGACCAGTGACAGGATCAACCTCTACTGTGTGAGGATGGTAGAGAAAGGTCTCCCTGGGCAGGTGATACGCAGGTAGCTCTGAAGGACATGCAGTATCAAGCTATGTGGAGCAAAGTGCTTCCGGCAGAGGAGCAGGCCAGGCAAAGGCCCTGAGCTGAAGCCTGCATTGCCTTGGAATGGAGAGAATAGTGTGTCTTCAGCAGAGGTGCACGGAAGACACAGGGGGAGAAGTGGGCAGAGAGGTTTCTGGAAGATCAGCTTCCAGGGGGCCCTGTGAGCTGTGTGAGGACTCTGCAACATTGTCAATGTGAGATGATGAGACACTGGAAGGTTTTGAACAGAGGAAGGACAGGCACATCCTCAATGACCCACACATCGTGGTCACCACACAACACATCTGTGCTATGCCAAACACTCTTCTAACAGCAAATAACAGAGTGAATGAAACTGGTTTATTCCTGTCCTTCTGGAGTAGAAGGATGAGGAGCTTCTAGCCAGTGAGGAATTTGCCAGAAAGTGGGTGCTGTGGGAAGGAAGAGCAGGGCCAGGGTGCAGAGAGCACTGGGAGCTGAGCTGGGAGGAGCGAGGGAAGGCAGAAAGGCCATGCAGGGGCCATCACAGCAGTCCAGGTAGAGGCTGATAGTGGCTTTGACCATGATGGGGAAGAGATATTTAAAAACGAGGTCAGTGCTCTGGACGTATTTTACATGTGGGTGTTTTTGATGACTTAGATGACTCTTCATTGCTCACAGAATGAAGTTCAGACCTGATCACGGCCTATTAAGATTCTGCATGGTCCTTATCCTGCTCACATTTCTAAGCTCCTCTCTCTACTTCCCACGATGCCCTCTGTCCTTCCACTCTGTTGGATGCTTGCCAGGTGCCCCCAAGAGCCATGTCCCCCCCCAGTGGCTGGCCACTTGCACATGCCAATCTCCCTGGGATCTTACGTACCTGAATAGTCATTTCTCCTCTCCTTTATGTGTCATCTGTTCACAGAAACCTTTCTTGTTTCCTGGAGGTGAGGTCAGATGTCCCTCCAATTGGCTAACCCCATGCTGACTTCTTTAAAAAAAAATACACACTTAAAATGCTTACCATGTTTTAATAACTTTATACCAATAACTCATTTTAGGTAAACTGATTACATACAAAACTGCTTTACCTTGTTTCTTTTTTTTAAATTTTAAATATGTGGGGCACAATTTAGGGTTAGGTATATAAATGTTCATTATGCAAGTTCCCTTGCTGATGAGGTGTGTTGCCCCTCCCCTGTCAGTTTCCCACAACTGCCAATCCCTTTCTTATAGTATTATGATAATTGTTCAAGGTCCGATTGTGAGTGAGAACATGTGATATTCGGGTCTTTGTTTCTGTGATAAATCACTCAGTATTATAGCCTCTAAGTCCATCCAAGCTGCTGCGAAGCTCAACAGATACATGAAAAAATGCTCAGCCTCACTAGTCATCAAAGAAATGCAAATTAAAACCACACCAAGATACCACCCAACTCCAGTCAGGATGGCTATCATCAATAACTCAAACAACAGAAGCTGGAGAGATGTGGTGAAAAGGGAACACTTCTACACTGTTGGTGGAAGTGCAAACTAGTACAGCCTCTGTGGAAAGCAGTGTGGTGATTCCTAAAAGATCTAAAAATCGACCTCCCATACAACTCCGCAATCCCCCTACTGGGGAACTCAAATCACTCTATGAAAAAGATACCTGCCCACATGTCTATTGCAGCATTATTTACAATAGCAAAAACATGGAACCAACTATGTTGCCCATTGAAAGGGGACTGAATTTTTTAAAATGTGGTACATATACATGATGGAATATTACATACCCATTTTGACAGTCTACAATTGATCACACGGGAATCTGTGATGTGCCTCTTAGGTCACAGCTCTCTGCTTGGGCATGCCATTAATTCTGTTGTGGTTTCAGTGCTCTTGGTTGTGAGGAGATTTCAGAAGAGCCCCTTTAAGCCATGAATACAAAGCTGCAGCACCCAAGGCTACAGCCACCCAAAGCAATTGAGAGGCCTGACCACATCACACCATCCAGCTGAGCACTCGGTGTATGCACTCCTCAGTGTGTTCATAGTTAGAACCCACTTTATGCATTGAAGGATAGTTGGGAGAAATCACTGGATATTCTGTTTTAGAACCGAATGTGTTGCCATTATTGCCTTCACGTATCCCCCCCATCTCAAGATTTCAATGTATTATTGGCGCTGATCTGAACGCTTTGCTTTTACTTTCTTATGAACATACAACAGCTTTTAAGCAGCAACTCAGAGTGCCTTGTAGAAAGAGTCATTGCTTCTTCTATTAAAGCAACATGTAAAATCTATCACATGTTCATTTCCTGAAGTATGAAGTGAATTTCTTCAAACCTTGGAAACATTCCACTTTCATGAGCGATAAGCTGCCCAGACTGGCACGTTCCCTGAGATGGTCACACAGACCTGTGAAATTGAACTGAGAAGGGGTTTCTATCTTGAGGCAACCCTGTTTCAGCAGCCAGTAGAGTCTTCTGTGGACAGCTTTTTGAGAATTGATAACTCATCCAAATTTATCACAACCAGAGGTAAAGATTCTCAGTGCCTAATATAGGTACGTAACGGGAAGATGGCTAGCCTGGATTGGTATTGCTTGCAAGAATTATTTATGGTTGGCAAAAGCCTCTTTTCACATGTGGTTAAATGTCTCCATCCCGTTTTTTATAATTTATTTGAAGTCTCCCTTCGAAATGCTCAAAATAAGATTGGGTTGAACAGGCCTCTCTCTGACAGCCAGGAAACAGCTTTCATCTGAGCCTAGTAGAAACCATGTCATGCATATTAATAAAGTTTTCTCATTCTAAACCACTTGTGTTTCTCAGTTATGGCCAGGTTTTCATTAACATACTTAAAGCAATCAATTGTCTTTTTTTTTGGAGTAGCTACACAGGCCACTCCACCAAAAGTGAACCAACTTGAGGAGGAACGTATTTTCAGAGAGGTGTGTTGAAGGAGCTCTTTAGAAATCTTTTCTTACTAATGACATTTTGAACAACTTAATTTTGTAAATGTTATTTTTGCTTGAGGTATGTACAACCTTCCTACTGTTACTTACAAACCCACTTCTTGGTCGTATGACATGTTCCATTGGTTAGACTACCCACCTGGCTGACAATGGTCTTTCTTTTTTTCTTTTTTTTCTTTGAGTCAATGTCACCCAGGTTGAAATGCAATGGCATGATCATGGCTCACCACAGCCTTGACCTCCTTGGTTCAGGTGATCCTTCCATCTCAGCTTCCCGAGTAGGTGGGACTACAGGTGCCCTACCATGCCTGCTAATTTTTTTTTATTTTTTGGCAAGACAGTTTCTCACTATGTTGTCCAGGCTGTCCTCAAACACCTGGACTTAAGCAATCCTGTCTCTGTTTCCCAAAGTGCTGAGACCACAAGTGTGAGCCATGTACCTGGCCAACACACTTTCTTATAGGAAAAACAGATTGTCCTTCACTTGTTTAATAAAACAATTACTTCCCTTTAGGATGGGCTTTCTGTTCCTCTTTGCTTAGATAAATCTCCCACTCCCTTTCAAGCCAGCTGAAATCTCATCACCTTGCAGCCTTACCTGGCTGCTCCCTTACATTTTGGCAGATCATGGTATAAATCTTGGAGGTCCCATGGTGCCTGGCATGAGCCTCAAAACAGACATTTCCTCGGTGTCAAAGATTTGTCCAGCAATAAGAGTTACTTATTTATTGTTTATCTTAATGAAGACTATAGGCACTGGGATATGTTTTGCTTGTTTGCTTTTGCAGCAGTGCTGGGACACTTGTTGTTGTAGGGACACTACTGCTTTCACCTTTCTTGAAGTCATTAGCTATAACCAGGTCACAGCATGTCCTTCTTTTCGGTGCTGCCTCTAGCATAGACATGACCATTGGAGTAAATTAGCTTCATTTCCCAAAAGGAAGTTTTGGCAGAGAGGTCTTTATTCCACTGAACATGAGGCTGTGAGGATATTATCTTTGCTTTCCAGGAGCCACTGGGATAGAAAAACACACTTGAAAATTAAGCCATTTCAGAAGATGGCAGGTCTATGGGGGACTTTATCATCGACACTGCTAGCTTCCTGAATCCAGGTGTGCCTGTGGCCAGAGGCACCTAGGTTTTTCAGATACATAGACAATATATGTCTTTTATTTTATTTATTTGCTTGTTTATTTTGCTTAGGCAAGTTTGGATTATTATTATTTTTAGTCAGTCTGACTCTGTCACCCAGACTGGAGTGCAGTGACACAATCATGGTTCACTACAGTCTCAACTTTCCGGGCTCAGGAGATCCTTCCACCTCAGCCTCCTGAGTAGCTGGGACTACAGGTGCCATCACACCCAGCTAATTTTTTGCTTTTTGTAGAGACAAGGTCTTGCTATGTTTCCCAGGCAAGTATGGAACTCCTGGGTTCAAGCAATCCCCTGCCTCCGCCTCTCAAAATGCTGGATTACAGGCTTGAGTCGCCTGGTCTGAGTTAATTTTTTGATGTTTGCAGTTGAAAGAGCTCTGAATATCTATAATTAGCAGTTGCAATTCTACAGATGAGGAAATAAAGCTGTAGAGGTTTATAAAAACCGCAAAGCTAATGACCAACAAGACTGGAATTAATGATCAGAGCTACTGCCTTTGGGGATCCATTCCTGCTCTACAATTTTCTGGTATGTTTTGGCATCTTTGCTGATATTTTGGCTTCTCCAAACATTTTTATTTATTTGTTTATTGGTAGATAAAGACCTTGACTTGCAGTTTCATTATTTTCTACTGGAATTTTGGAGAAAGAGACTATGCGGGGCACAGAGCATTTGTGTTCTGAGGACTTGCTCCAGAAGCTTTGTAAATTCTCTTTGAACTCTACCATGATTAATGTCTACCTTCTGTGGTTGTCCTATGGACTCACAGACCTCGCTGGAAGTCACAGTCCTTGTTCATAGAGAGACTTGCTGGTCTTTGAGTCAGTGTTGCTTCAGTGTCTCGTATTTGTGATGCTTGTCGTCATCAATTTGATTATTTTTGAAACACGAACAAGGGTTGAGTTACATCATTGAGAGGAAGCGTATACTGGGGATTCTGGAAAAACTATAACCACTTCTAGACTGAATCAGAGACAAAGTTGCAAGAAATGTCTAAATTTTATCCCTGGAATTGTCACTGCATTTCAGGGTGGCCTTGGATGAAATTATTTTTCTAGGTTTTGCCAAAAGGAAGGGAACAGGGGTGGGAGAGGAATGACTAAACAGCTCCAAATGAATATGTTTATTCTTTGCAGTGTTGAGTATTGTATTCCTGTTTTCCTGAAATGACTGTGAACTCACAGGTTAGATCTCAGAGAAAGCCTTTTGAAATTTCAAAAATAGCCCTTTTAACAAAGAACAAAAAAAATCAAAACAAAGCAAATAAAACACAGGTTTGGTGTACACACCAAGGCAAGTGGACCATTCCGGTGGGTCAGTGTCATTTACTGAGACCTAATTAGCTGGGCTGCCATGGTGGCATTTTCAAAAAGGAAACTGGGATCCTTTGCCTGTAAATGTCTCCATTAACTCAGTGTGTGTTTTCATTGGCCCTAACATAGGGCTCTAGGTCTATTATGGTTTTGTTGATGGTTAACAGTGTTCTTGGCGCTGAGTGAGATATAGAAGAAGACACTGGACCCGCCCAAGGTACTTGCAACCTAAGTTAGTAAAACAAATAGCTCGCTATTGGTCTTGACCTTGCTGGAAATTGGGTTTAAATATCAGTGGCGCTAAATTCCAGAATTTCCATTTAAGCCCTTCTGGGATGGGTGGGAATGGCGTTGGCGGAGCTACTATGTTGCTGCTTCCTTCCTTCCTTCCATTTTTAGCATGTCCGATGGCATCTTTCTGGGCACTTTCCATAGCCGAATTAACCACATGTGTCATCTCTCGGCATCCACTGGTTCTGATACGACATTTGCCCCCACTTTAATTTGCTATAGTCTGAATTCATTTATCTCCAACTAGTTCGGGCAGTAGAAAAGAACATTGCCCCAGAAAATCCTAAATATACATATATTTAAATGTGGGATCCAATGTTTGTTCATTTACATAACTGTATGACTATCCATGGCACTTCAAGTAACATAACAAATCTTCAAGCAAAGACCCTCCTAAGCATTGGCTGAATAACAGTCCAACATCCTCTGCCCATTATGGTAGGGAAGAACAAAATATTACACCTCAAACTCTCTGATCACACTTTGGGAAGGGGGTGCTCAAGGCAGAAAGGTTGGGAAAAACACGGATAGATGACCATTGGGATCAAGGAGGAAAGGTGGGGAAGGTACAGATGGAGGACAACTGGGGAAAAGGAGGAGAGGTCTGAGGATGGTGGGTGGATAACCACTGGGGTAAAGGAGGAGAGGTTGGGGGAGGAATGGATGGATGACCATTGAGGTCAAGGTGGAGAAGTAGGAGAGGGCAGATGGATGACCACTGGGTCAAGGAGGAGAGGTTAAGGAGGTGTGGATGGATGATCACTTGGGTAAAGGAGGAGAGGTCAGGGAAAGATATGGGAGGGCAAGTGGATGACCACTGGGGTAAGGGAGGAGAGGTCAGGGAAGTTGAGGATGGATGATCATTGGATTCAAGGAAGAGAGGTCAAAGAAGGCACTGATGGATGACCACTGGGGTCAAGGAGGAGAGGTCAGGGAAGGGCAGATGGCTTACCACTGGGGCTGAACCTGTGCAATGGACGTAAGAATACATCACTTGAAAGCTCATGTTAATGGCGGGGCTTAGACTTGTGCCACGTGGAAGCCTGCATGAGAAAGAGGAAATGATGTCATTTAAAAGTTAAGTAAAGCATTGTCTTGCTTCTAGTGTATGCACAGCTCCTGCAGACAAGTGTTAGAAGTGTGCTAGACTTGCTGAAGAAGCTGACTGACTTTGGCTGATGGGGACTCACCTCACCAAGGAGAACAAAGGAACTTGTGCTGTTAGAGCCAGATGGTCTCACAATCACAGGTTGAGCGGAAGCCAGACACAAGAGATTAGAAGCCCATTAATTCCATTTAAATAAAGCTGAAAAACAGACTAGCTCACCTATGGCATTGGAACTCTGTTTAGCATTACCTGGGAAGGGCTGAGACTCAAAGCATGGGTGAAGGAGATGCTTTGGGCATTTGAAATATTCCATTTCTCTGCCAGAGTGACAGCGATATGGGTGTCCTCCTTTGGTAGGAATTCATCAAGCTGCAGGCTTGTCATCTGTATATTTTTCTGTGTAAATTGTTTACTTGAGTTCAACAGATGACCTAAAAATTACTGGTGTTTATTAGAGAGATATTTTCATGTATCAATGTTGTTACAAAGCCATTAAATACTTCTGCTAAATATTTGTATTTGCTTATTTTTTCAAACTAGTAAGCTGAGTGATATTTGATTTCTGGGAGATATTTGTTAAGTAAATAATTTCTGGTTATGAAAAAGGCGTGTATATGCCTTGGTTAGTAGCCTGATGGAAAAACTGGCGTCATGGGGTGGTGTCGGCCTCATCACAATAAAGGGCTGTGAAGCCAGGAACTGAGTAACCCCAGTGAACGGCACACTGGTAAGAGAGGAGTGGAGGGGCTGGATCATGGCAGATTTCTTTTGAAAAATCTTTACTCCACTGTCCCACAGATCATGAGATGTGTGGCAGCCACTGTTACCACAGTGTGTCACCCATCTTCACTCCAGTGGCCACGTCACACCAACCTATCAAGGAAAACATGTCCCCTTCCCTTCCCCAGTGGTAAAACCTACCATGTTTCCTCCTCTCGATGTCCTGAATAGAAGAGGAGCAAGTTTTTGAAAGACCATGGTTGATCTGCTATATAAGATCAGAGAGCGAGAGAAGAAATAGGAGGGGAGTGAGAAGGGGGTGGGAAAGGGAGGGGTGGACTGGGGGAACAGACACTCTGAGGTCCTCTGGAAGTCATCACCTTCAAAGAGATCCCAATGAATGACAACAAAATGGTGAGGTCTCCACACTGTCCCATTCAGAAGCTTATTCAACACACACTCACTATGTGCCACAACCCGCCCACAGGCTGTATGCCTTCTGCTATTCTATTCAATTTTCATTTTACAAACGGTAAAATGGAGGTGTTGGGAGGATGTTGAACACAGTGCTTGAGACCACAGTCTAAATCCTCTTATTCAGGCACACTCATTAAGATTAAGAACAGAACATGCTGGGCACCTATAGCACCTCAATTTTGTCTCAAAGAAATGGTTCTTGTTTCCTCTGTTCAATAATGGTTTTGTTCCCACTGGTTCCCTCTGGGGTCAAGTGGGAGGGAAGCATCAGAAAGATGACCACTGGGGCAGAGCTGCAAAAGGAAAAGGAAGGAAGAAATGCCTCATTTAAAAGGTCACATGGCCGAAGCACCTTCTCTGTGCCTGTTTGAATCGCTACTTGTTGTTGTCATGACCTTATCACTTGGGACACAAGCCAGGGGACGGCCTGGACCTCATGGAGCCACTCCAGGCCACATGGACACTTCAGCCACTCTGGTCTGAACTCATTCCTCCCCACTGTCCGTCCTCCCCACAAAGGCTTATCTGGAATGGAGCCAGCCCCAAGGGTAGAGATGGGTCACTGGGCGGATGACCATGGCCTTTAACTGCTGACCTTGAGTTGTGTGCACTGGCTCTGGGGCCGGATTCCTGTGGCTTCCTCTTGCCCTGGGCTGATATCTGAGGGAAGAGTGTATCTGCTGCTTCTTACCAGCATATAAAAGGATGGGCACATACCACTGGGCATATCCCACTCACCACCAGCCAGCAGAAGGTAAGGGTGTCTATGTACAGGAGACCAACCTGAGCGTTCATTTCACGCTTTTGTCTTCACACACACAAAAAAGACAAAAAGTCTCATATAAACCAGTTGCAAAATAATCACAAGTAGCTGTGTGTGGCCGGCATGCAGGTATTATGCCAGGTGACTTTGGGGGTGCAGAAGTGTGGCTGTTGATGGCTGGAGTGAGGAGACCACTGAGATCAGGCTGTTGACACTGTAGAGGCTGCGCTGATACAAGTGCCCAGGAGAAGGCGTTACATGTAGGCCCGTGCTGACTCCACAGCGCAAGTAAGATCATCTTCCACATGGTCATTTCTACATATTTACAAACAGAAGCAATGATAACTGGTGGCTCATGTGATTGGATAAGTCAGAAAATGCCGGTCTAAGAAAATGTATCCAGGGATCTCTACAAGAGAACCTTCCAAGACATTTATAACGCTACTTTTGAATCTCTAAGAGAGAGATGAATTTTCTGTTTTCTGACAATTTTTGCGACTTGAAAACACTTTCATATGCAACATCTTCTAAAATAGTCTTTTAAAAGGCTACGGATAATAGTTTAATATTTTCCCAGTCATCACCTTTTCTTTTGTGTTTTCCTTCCACTTACATCTCAAGGAGAAAATCTCAGTAGCATAATGCCATGGAAAACAACCAGAAGGTGGTCCAAAACCTGGATGGACCACTCAAGGCTGTTGTGGCTTCCCCTTCTATGAAAATAAATGGCCTGTAGTATCCTCAACCAAGTGAGTCAATCTGAGACTGAGTGACCCAGACACTGCATTGGTCAAAAGATTTCAGGCCTCCCAAAAACTAGAGAGCAAATCCAAATCCAGCCATAAGCCCTTTAGATGCTTACACAATATGCATGTGCCCTTTCTTTTTCTCAGGACATTCAGCTCTGAGTCCATGGTCTACCTCATGTTTGTCTAGGACAACTGAAGGAGATGGAGTGGACTAGCTCATAGAGCCTAAAGGGACACGCCATTTCCACCCTCCAGCTTGATAGGTAAGGGATTGAGACTTTCCTTGGTTTGACTTTCCCTTGGGTTATAGTGCTAGTCAGTGTGATAAGCACTTTAGGCATTAGGGTCACCTGATTCAGAGTCTTTGCCATTTCTTATAGTGACATGCTGAGACCCCAAGCACATTTGACACTTGGGTTCCTTGATACCAGTCTAACAGATAGGGAATGTCCAGGGGAAACCCCCAGACTCACCCAGATCCTCTTATTGTGTTCCAGCATAGCTCCTCTTCCCTCTTGGAAAGAAATATTCAGCATAAGCAACTAGGGTACAAAAGCCCCATTGGTCTGTTAGGGATTTACCTCTGTCTGAGAATTAAAACAAAAGAAACCCAGTGGACAGATCCTGGAGGCTGTGACACCGAGGGTCCCAGGAGATGACTGAGGTTTCAGAATGAAGCCCAGTAACAAGCATGGCCTCTCTAAGCCTCAGGCAGTTTATTGCGGCCACCAAGGCCTCCACAGAAGCATTTTCCAACTAGTATATTTATACTTTCTTTACTTAGTATTGATTCTAAATAAGGAATAACCCACCCTTGATGGGAAGCCTGTGAGTAAGGACAGATGAATTAGAGTTTGTTTTATCTTCCCACTTTCCTTTTGCTGTAGCCAAAAAAAGCCTTCCCTCCAGAGTCAGAGCTGTTCCAGAGGCAGAGCCATGGCTTGGAATGGCAAGTGAGGGGGGGGAGACATCAAGGAGGCAGGAGCCTGGGCTCGAAGCAGGCGCAGGGCTTCTAGGATCTCCTTCTTCTGTGAACTGGGGAAAGCAGACCACCTGGAAGGTCTGTGGTTCCCGGAACTTCCTTGTCCCTAGCTGTATACGGATGCCCAAGCTTGCCCTAATCTAAACTCCAATTCCTCCTAAAATACCTGCTTTCCAGTCACTGATAAAGCACTCTCTTCCCCCCCACTCTCTCTCCCTCCTCCCTCCATTCCTCCCTCTTCTCTCTCTCACCCTGCCTCTGTCCCTCCTCTCTCCCCTCTAGCTCTAGGTCTCCATCGCTGCTCTCTCTTCTCTTATCTTCTCTATCTCTCCCTGCCTCTCTCTCTTCTCTCTCCCTCTTTCTCTCTCTGTCTTATTTTCTCTCTCCTCTCTATCTCTCTCTCTCCTTTCTCTCCCTCTTTGTCCCTCTCTCTCTCTTTTCTCTTTCTCTGCCTCCCTGTCCTTCTCTCTCTCCTACTCTCTCTATCTCTCTCCTTTTCTTGGTGTCTGTCTCCCTTCCTCTATCCCTCTCTTCCTCCCTCCATCTCTCTCTGTCCTCTCTCTTTTCTCGCTCCTCTTTCTGTCTCTCCCTCTCTGTCTCTCTTTATCTAGCTCTCCTGTCTCTCTCTCTCTCACTCTCTCTCTTCCCCTTCTGTCTCTCCTCTCTTTTTCTACTCTCTCTGTCTCTCCCTATCTATCTGTCTATCTTTTTTTTTGAGTTGGAGTCTCACTCTCACTCAGGCTGGAGGCAGTGGCATGCTCCCAGCCACCTCAGCCTTGACCTGCTGTGCTCAGGTGATCCTTCTGACTCAGCCTTTCAAGTAGCTGGAACTACAGGCATGCGCTACCATGCCCAGCTAATTTTTTGATTTATTGTAGAGATGAGATCTCACCAAGTTGCCCAGGCTGATCTCGAACCTGCGGACCCAGGCAATCCTCTCACCTCAGCCTCCCAAAGTGCTGGGATTATAGGCGTGAGCCACCATGCCTGGCCCTGTCTGTCTGTCTATCTATCTATCTATCTATCTTTTTTCTCTCTCCCTCCCTCTCTCTTTTCTCTCTTTCTCCTTTCTCTCCTCTCTCTGTGTCTCTCCCTTCCTCTCCTTCTGTCTCTATCCCTCTTTATATATCTCTCTCCTTTTCTCTGTCTGTCTCTCTGTCCCTCTCTTTCTTTAATCTCCTTTCTCCTCTCTCTCTCCCTCCTTATCACTCTCTCTATCTCCTCTTTCTCTCTCTTCTCTCTCTCTGTCTCTCCCTCTTTCTGTCTCTATCTCTCCTTTTTCTCTCTTTTCCTGCTTTCTCTCCCCCTTCTCTCTCTCTTTCTCTCTCTTCTTTCTCTCTCTCTCTTTCTCTCTCCTTTCTCTCTCTCACTCTCATCTTGCCGCAGTCTGACTTTACCAAAATATTTGTGGATTAGCCATTGTGAGGATGAAGAATGATCTCTGGGTGATTTATTTTACAGGATAAATTGGATGGAGAAATTGAATGGTCAAGGTATGACTGTTCAGACATCAGTTATTTAGTTGTGTGTCTGTGTATGTCTGCGTGTGCTGTGGGCAAACATCAAGTCAGACCTGCTCAAATAGATACTGTGATGTTTTTTCAAATGAAGGTAGGTTCGAGTCTATGTTTGCTTCAGGTATGTAACGACTTGTAACGATACAGAAAAGTGTGTCACTCAGCCCTGGAAACCCACTTCTACAGGGCCAGAATGGTCCCTGCTCACAGGTTGTGTTCCAGGTCTCAGCACACAGCCAAGCGCCCTGAGAGTTGGCGCTGCTGAGTGTGGTCTGATATGTGTTTCCTGATGTCCCCCTTTCCTACCCCTCCCTCCCCTCTATAATTCCACTTACTGTCTACGGCTCATCTTAAATGCACTGAACAAAACCTCCCCAATCCTCCCTCATGCACATTCATTGTTGTCTCTGAGTTCCATGATAATTTACTCAATCTTCCATCTCCCTGACACTGTAGCGAGATGTCGAAAGATGGACAATAAGAGATGGAGTGAGCAAGGTCTTTGGAGATACAAAGGGGGTTCAGCTCACAAGAATTCTATCTGAAAACAGCAGGCAACTGACTGAGTCTTCCTGAGTTTTCATCTTTCTCAACTGGCATCATAATTACCTTGCTGGCTTTTGTCAGTGTGAAATAAGATACTGTATATAAAGAACCTTCCACAATGCCTCTTCTGTGGTGAGTAATAAATATAAACTGTTATTACCAATAAAAATTTTATAGAAATTGTATCATTTTGTAATGTTCTTAGTGTTTTCACAATGCCTAGAAAACTGTACCTGCTTCAAAAGTGTTTGTTGAATAAAGAAATAACACTGTTGACACACTATCAAGTTCCTATTTTCCCTACATAACTGCCACAAAGATTTTGAATAATGTTACTAAATGAATAAAAATATAATGGTTTACGGTCACATGTGGTATCTAATGCCTGTAATCCCAGCTCTTTGGGAAGTTGAGGCGGGAAGATTTCTTGAGCCCAGGAATTTGAGACCAGCCTGGGCAACATAGCAAGACCTCATCAATTTTTGTATTACCAAATTTTGTATTACCAAAAAAGAAAAAAAAATCCAGGTGTAGTGGTGTGTGCCTACAGTCTCAACTACTTGGGAGGCTGAGATGGGAGGATTGCTTGAGACTAGAAGTTTGA
>CAUYQG010098014.1:0-22420 GCA_963574415.1 Tarsius wallacei
CTCAACAATATTTTGTTACATTTTTATACTATAACAAAAAAAAAAAAAAAAAAAAAAAAAAAGCTAATCAAGTCCTAATTCTTGCTACAAAGAATTCTTGTTCGTACATTCAAGAACAAAGTCCAGTTAACCACAGTTTTCTCAGTGAGGAGAGAAAATAAGAAGCATAATGAATCCCAGTTCTAAAATAAACCATTTGGAGATTAGGTGTAAGTTATGTGGATTTGTACAATATAATACAGGATTCTCTTTTAAAAAAAATTAAATAGGCATTAAAATCTATTTCTAAAAGAAAATTACCTAATTTTCCTTCCTACTTTTTTTAAAGCAATCAGTATGACAAAACTTAGTGCTATATTTGGTAACAGTTCTGTAAACTATGAACATTTTTCTTTTCCTCTAGATCCAGAGAGCAGTTTTATAGGAATTTTATCTCTGGAAAAATCCCCAACTGCAGAGCAGATAGAACAATACATATCTCAGACCTTAATGCTGTAAGCAATATGATTCCTCTGGTCTTACTGTCATGGTGTAAACTCATGCAACTTAAGACTTTTTGTTTCAATTTTTTTGCATCTAGTAGATGACAGTTATAACAAGAATAAATTTGGATGAGAGAAGATTGAGACTTTGACTTATCTCTGTGTATAAACATGGTATAGATATGGTAACGTATTTGTGACCTATCCCAACTGAAATACAACAAAGCCCTTTAAAAAATATGTTGTAAAAAAGTGTTTAGTGATATAGGGAACTATGTAATATATGTCTTAAACATTTTTTAAAATCTAAATTTAATTCCAATTTTGTGAAAAGGGAAAAATTATACAAACCATATATACATATTTTAAAAAGTACTAAAATAGTGTAAATCAAAATATTAACAGGAACTAATCCTGGGTGGTAAGTTTATGATAAATTTTTTTGAGTTTTCCATGATTTCCAAATTTATGAAAATGCATTTTACTTATCTAAGTAGTAAAATGTGGTAAATATTTTTAAAGGAATGATTTTGCCATCAAAATTTTTAAATCATCCATAAACCCAACTGTCCAGAGGGACTCCACAGCTCTTGGAACAATAGAATTTTTACTCGACCTGGGTCAGAAATTCTAGTGGGTTTAATAGGCAAGCACGGGGCTTCTGGTGAGCCTTAGAGGGAAGGGCCAGGCAAGGAGGCCGGGATCCAGGTTCTGCACACAACACCATGGGGTATCCTGAAGTTTTGTAAAAGTGATCCTGTCTCAAAATAGTTTGAAACCCAGTGATATCATTGATTCATTGATGCAGTTGATATTCTGTGTGCCAAAGTACCTAATTTCTTTAAAAACTAAAACTAAAAATGCCTGATCAAAAACCCAGATGTCCATGCCATAAGAGATGAGATAGACAAGTGGGACCTCATTAAACTGAAAAGCTTCTGCAAAGCAAAATAAATCATCAAGAGTGCGAGAAGACAGCCCACAGAACGGTAAAAAATACTTGCCAACTATATATCTGACAAAGGCCTGACATCCAGGATCTACAAAGAACTCAAAGGAAAAAAACAAACAGCCCCGTTAAAAAGTGGACAAAAAATATTAATAGACACTTCTCAAAAGAAGATATATGGGCAGCCAACAGACATATGAAAAGGTGCTCAGCCTCAGTAAGCATCAGAGAAGTAAATCAAAACCACATTGAGATACCACCTAACCCCAGTAAGAATGGCCATCACTAATAAAACAAACAACAATAGGTGCTGGTGAGGAAAAGGGAACACTTCTTTCTACACTACTGATGGGAATGCAAACTAGTATAATCTCTATGGAAAACAGTGTGGCAATTTCTAAAAGAACTAGACATTGACCTTCTATATGATCCAGTATTCCCCCTACTGGGAATATACCTGGAGGAACTCAAATCGTTCTACCAAAAATGATACCTGCATATGCATGTTTATTGCAGCACTATTCACAATAGCAAAAACCTGAAACCAACTATGCTGCCCATCTAAACCAGATTGGATAAAAAAATGTGGTACATATACATGATGGAATATTATGCAGTCATAAAGAAGGACAGACATAAGAATTTGCAGCAGCTTGGATGGATTTAAAGTCTGTCATACTCACTGATCTATCACAGAAACAAAGACCTGAGTACCACATGTTCTCACTCATAAGCAGATCCTGAACATTTACCATAATACTATAAGAAAGGGATTGGCAGTAGTGGGATACTGGCGGGGGCGGGGGAGGGGGGCATAACATAAATATGGGTACCTGATCTCAAACCAGGCAAAGTGGGGACCAAAGGAAGGCCCACACTTTAACTGTGTGATGTCCACTTGTAAACCTAATCCTGACTTGTACCCCACATCTTTAAAATAAAAAAACGTATTTAAAAAAATGTCAGTTTTTGCTGGGATATTCATCATTGTATTTTCATTAGTCTCTAGTGGTCTCAGTTCACAGTGATTATTAGAATCCATGGCAATAAGACAAAACTTTTAAGTTTACCACTTGGTGGCTCAGTCATAATCCATTTTTGTTGCACATCTCAAACAAGGACTATTACATGACAGGACAAAAATCCACTAAAAATTCTTAAAATTCTGAGCCTTTTCCCTTTAGAGAAGCCTGTCTTAAATGTGAGTCTGGTGAGGGCATGAAACCTTTCTTAAATGTGAGTCTGGTGAAGGCATATGCATGCTAAGTATTGAAAAATAGGTTGGATACATTGATTCCAGTTACAGCAAGGGACTCTTTTGTTATTTTTCTTTCTGTATTCAATGTGTAAAAAGTAACCCAGAAAGTGAGAAAAATATAAACCCAGCGGGAAGAAGGTCACTGAGTATTTAATGAGAGTATTGATCTCCACCATGAGGGACCTGGCGACGCTTTTGCTGCCCTTTTTGTCATTTAGATGAAATGAAAGCTCTCTAATCTCTCTATTCCTGGGCCTAGTAATAGTGATGACAGTGATGTCACGTGATGGTGATGGTAACAACTCACACATGAAGGGTGGGGCCTGGAGGCATACAGCTCAGGGAGGACTCTGAAGGGCATATCCCTGAGTTGTACAACAGGGGAGTTCTGAGTTAGCACCTGCTGTGTGTCAGGGAAGGTTCTGAACACTTGACAACCTTATCGTCTTTGAGGACAGTAATACTGTACCCCCCTTACCTCCTTAATTGCAGAAACTAAGACAAACCTTAGGGAACATGCCCAACTTCAGTCAGCTAATTCATGGTTTATTGAATGGTTCCATAGTGCTTGTCTTCAGACTGGTTGTCCAGGATAAAGCTGAGGACCCTGTTCTCAAAAGGCTTATAGAACAGTTGGGAGACAGGTCTATAAACAAAAAAAATCAACAATAAAACATCACGAACATTGTGATGGTGTAACTCTCCCATTTGGCAACCAAAGGACATGGCCTCAAACAAAATTTTAATATTTTAACATTTGCTGTCAAGATATAGAGTATTATTTAAGCTAAATTATATTTGCTCTTTACTGAAGAAGTAAAAGCAAAATGTGACTTCTTTTGTAGTGGCTGTTACTTGTTGCTGTTATTATGCACTGTAATGCTGTACATTACAGAATATATTTTAATACTGTTTGACCAAACCCATTCCCAATGATGAATGTTAAGATAACTCACACACCTTATTTATTATGCAAATTACTAAACAAAGATTATCTTTTTTAAAAAATGACATCACTTGGCAAACCTGTTCAATTAGGAACCAGAAGTGTATTTGAACATTTTGAATTAAAACAGAACTTTAAAATATTCTTCATCCAAACGCAAACAGGCATTCTTTAGATTTATGATTTTGATTTTCACACAAAGAATTAAGTTTAAAAATAATTCTAGCACCTACGATGGGTTTTTGTAAGTTTGTGTATGGAGGAGTATGTAGTGAGCAGGGACCCTACAAAGATGAATAGGACTCCGCCCTAAAAGTATTCAGCAGGTAGCATTTAGAGAGTCAGAATTCTCTACCAGAACATAAGAACATTTGCAAATTGGGTATTGAACATGTGAAAATATCTGAGAAAGCTTGGTTATGAATATTGATCAAGGCACACAAATGAGGAAAAAAACAGTAAATGTATGAAAATTGTGTGTGTGTGTGTGTGTGTGTGTGTGTGTGTGTGTAGAGTGTTATAACCTGTCTTACTTTAAAGTTAAAAAAGAATGTTACAGTTATATGGAATCAAGCCACAACTGGCCATTATTCAGGGAATAATGCAGCATATGGATTTTAAAAATCAAAACAAAACCACACAAACAAATCACTTTGCCACATGAATGGCTTGCTGTGCCCTGAATTTTAGGCTGCATGAAGCGTTGTCACTTGGGATATTTAGAAAACAGAGTATAAGGCTGGAGTAAGAAGTGAATGTTAAATCCTGAAAGGAAAATTGTGAAAGGCTTTCTGAAGTTTTTCCCATTTGAAGCCTTTCTTAAATGTAAGTCTAGCGAGGGCATATGCATGCTAAGTATTGGAAAACAGGTTAGATACATTGATTTCAGTTACAGCAAGTTTCATTATTATTTTTCTGTATTTAATATGTAAAAAGTAACCCAGGAAGTGAGAAAAGTGTAAACCTGGAGGGAAAAAAGGTCACTGAGTATTTAATGGGAGTATTGATCTGATTCCCTTGCCTTCACTCCCTTGTTTCTCCTTCTTTGAGCTGTGCTTACCAGCACTGTGGCCTCTGTGTTAAATAATCTATAAACTCCTGTGGAGTCAAATGCCTCTGAGGCAGAAACCTGTAAAACCATGGCACAACCCTTAAGCTTCTGTCCCCTGAAGTGGAGAGAAAATCTTGGGTTAGGCTACCTAAAAGAGGGACTCTTGCAGCTGTGGACCCGTGTGTTTATGACTCGGTGACTCTGTCACATTTGCTTAGTTCTTTGTCGTAATTAATGCTTCCCAAAGTAATAAGGAAATATTGACTTTTTGTCATTTTTCTCTCTCACTGTATACAAGTGTGCACACTGATGTTGCCATTCAATTTAGCAAGCAGGTTGTGAAATCAAAGCTGCACATCAAAAAGCATGAGTCCTGTTGTCTGCTTCCAGGCTGATTGGTCAGCGCAGTGCACAAGGAACAGATTTTACTTTTCCTCTGCTCAGCCTGGCTTCTGCGATCTTTGTGCTGATGGGTAAGACTGGTGAATGCTGATGCCAGAGAGGTGACTGAGAAGCTTTCTGGTTTATCTAGGAGGCTATATTAGATGATTTTTAAGGCTGCTTTCCACTCGACATTAGGAATCTGTGGAAAGGCTGGGGCACTTTCTGCCCTCAGAATTTTTGCTTTTGCACATTCGGAAAATCACTTTCTGGAGTTCTCTTTCAGAGGCCATGTTGGAAGCCAGCTTAGCATATGTATGATATTTTAAAGCTTGAATATAACTCTGCCTGGAAAATAAATGCAAAATAAAAGATTATCTTCTTCCTTCTCTCCCATTTCTCAGGACATGTATTGCTGTTGTATATGGAGTCAGAAGAATATCTCCTATAACCAGAGAATCCCTTGACTTGACAAGTATTCTTTTCCTGCCATTGTTGTCTTGGTGCCAAGTTCACCTACCCACTGTGGTTTTTTACGGTGAATCAGCGTAACACAGTGCAGAGGCACAAATCTGGGAATCAGAAATTCCGAGTTCCATCTTGGTTCAGCTGCTGGCTAATTGCATGACATGAGCAGGCCTCCTATTCATTCTTGGTTTTTGTTTTTTCACTTGTAGAGGGAGAGAGAGAAAAGATACTACCTCCTTTTCTTTCTCCTTTCATAGGGAAAAAATTTTTTAAATGTCTACAGGAGGATTTCTTAATTTCTTTGCTTTCAGATGTGCGGGCATATTTGCAAGCTGACTAAAGAAACCCTCTTTTTATATGCTGGTGACAGGTTTACAATTATTTATGGACCTGACTTATGTTCCCAGGAGCCTACCATCTCCTACAGTCTTCCTTGAGGGGAACGAGGAGGGAGAAGGAGAAAAGAAGTGCAGATAGTTTACCTCTAAGTTTGTAATGTCTAGCAATGAAGTGTAAAACTACCTAACAGTGCCTTGACTGGGTGGAAGATGATGATGCTATAGCAGGAAAGTGTCACAGAAAGCATGAGCTACAAATGCTTTAAAGCTACAGATTTTAACATTGTGATGACTTACAATGATGTTTAGAAAACTTTGAGAATGTATATTGAAAAACATTGTCTATTAAACTATGTTTGTATGTGCATAGAAAAAGATGACTGAAGGAAATATAAAAGTGTGTCTAGGTGGTAGAAATATAGGTGAATTTTATTTTTTATTTTTCTCTTTTTGTTAACCTGTGTCTCCTGTTTTTCCCCCCAATAATAGATATTACTTGGCTAATAAGAAAAAAAGCAAACCAAAATGAACTTTTATAGTCACCTTTACCTGAACACTGTAAAAGGTTTCTGGTGGATATTAGGTAGGGAGGGCAGGCCTCAAATTTTCTCATCTTTCTTTGTTCCCTTGGAATTTTTTATTTTAATGTGAATTAAAATGATTATCATCCATAACTATGTGCAGGAAATTAAAACCCTAGGATGTAGACAAGCCCTAAGAGCAGCAGTGCCATCCCACTACTGTTAACACCGTGATGTCACCAAAGGAAAAGCCACAGGGTCAGGTCACAAAGCCAAGGTCATTATGTCATCACTATCAGTAGAAAATAGAGCTTTTTTGATGTTCTGTCTACTAATAGTTATGCAACTTAATATTGAAGTCATTTCTTATTTGAAAAATGAGACCAATTAGTTTATAGTCACAGATCTTTTTCTTACTTTCTAAAATGAATTCTAATAAGCCATTATTGTCATCTATTTGTATTTATTTGGTGCATACTCCTATGGTAATCCTTCTTAGTCATTCTTGTTATTTTTAAGTATCTGTTATGAGCATGAATTGCTCTTTCCATATGGTAGATCAGTTGAAGAATTTTGTTTGTCTCTTTTGCTAAACTGAATTCAGTATCCCTACCATTTCTAATGTCTTGCTCAAGCCTCCAACTACTCCACCCACCCACTTTCAGCATCCTTCTTCCTCGATTTGCTTCTTTGTTATCATCCCAAACCCCCAGTGTCTATGACCAGCCATTAGGCGAATCTATCCTGGCAGAGTCGTCCATACAGTCAGACCTCCCTTGTCTGAATTCCGGTCATGCTTCAAATCACTGCTATGCTGTTTGGTGCATAATTGTTCTCTTTGTTTCAGATGTTCTTATTTGAACCTCTAGGCTCTGCATTTAGACTGAAAGGCCCTTGAAGAATTTGCAGTCCTCTTCCTGCTATCAGAAGTAGAGGAAACCTCTGTTTGAGGAGCAAATCCTATGTGCCATGTATGACACCAGCTAGGGGTTCTGCATATTATCTCATTTAAGCCGGACAACTTCTCTGTTAAGTTGGTATTAATATCCTCCTATGTCATGAGAGGAGACTGAAACTCAGAGAGATTGGGTGTGTTCCTGAGGCCACGCAGCCAGGTCTGCTGAGCTGTCTGCTTCTCAGTCTCCGTGTATTTTCCATGCCACCGTGGTGTCTGGCTGATTGATACTAGGTGACTTTAATGGGGCAGCTCATTTACAGCTTTATTTAACTTCCTACCTTTCCCTACTCATACTTTGTTTGACATAATTGAGGTAAAATTTAAGGGTAGAAAACATTAAACACAATCAACTCTTGATTATTTGCTTTTAAATATCCTTCCCCATTTATGCTATGTTTTCACTCCTCTCTTGGGATCTTCCTCATGGTATTTTTTTCCACTCATCAAAACTACATTAAAACTCAAAGTGCCCAATTCATTAAACTGCACCTCCACCCCAGGAACTATTGGTAAGCCCTCCCTGTATGCGAGAACCTATCTGCTCTATGTTTGTTTGAGGTGCTTCTACACCGCTAAATTAAAATGTTCACCCAATTGTGGAGGCATCAGACTCCAGGGAAAAATGCAACAAAGAAGAAGCAATGCTTCTATGTTTAATATCCTGCAGTGCCTCTAGGATATTTAGAAGTCTGTAATAACCCAACCCCAGCTGGGGACAGCAGAACAGAGTCTTCACAGAGGGAATGCTGACTATGGAATGGCTCTCTTTCAACTGTGTTGGCTCAGCCAGAAGAAAGAGAAGACAGCCTCTTAGCTGCCCCAAATTCACCAATACATCCCCTCTCTTTTGCCATCGTGTTTTTGTTTGCCAGTGAGATGAGCTGAGCTTTATTTTCCCATTAATGCCATGTAAGGAACTGAAAGGATGTAATTTAGAATCCACGCAACAAAGGTCCTACAGGAAACTGTCTTGGACCTCCTTGTGCAGGCTGTTCTCATTCTTGGCCTTCTTTAGAAGTTTTCTATGTGGAGATCAGGAGTGAACAGACCACCTGCCGAGCAGTCTGGTGTTTGGAACCAGGAGGTCTCAGCCACTCATCCCTGGCCATGGGCAGTCAAGAGGCAGTGACCTGAGCTGAGATTTAGTTCCGCCTGGAGAATACTGTTCCTTAAAATGGTTGTGCTTTCATGCTCCTATTTGATGGGCAGAAGTTCAGAGGGAAAATACTTCCCAAAAGACTTTTGATACCAACTTGTCAATTCATATCATAAGCCTTAAAATGACATAGGCTTTGACCTAGTAATCATGCTCTGTTAGGATTATATCCTAGGGAAATACTTGGATAAAAATCACTTTATAATTTATCATCAATATAATTTATACTACCCCAAATTTGGAAACAACCTGTTTCAGACTGAATTATGCCCCACGTTCCCCCAAATTCCTTTTTTTTTTTTTTCTTTTTTTTGTGCTGGAGTCTCACTCTTGTCACCCAGGCTAGAGTGCAATGGCACACTCACAGCCAGCACATCCTCAACCTATTGGGCTCAGGCGATCCTTCAGCTTCAGCCTTCCAAGTAGCTGGAACTGCAGGCTCACACCACCGCATCCAGTTAATTTTTAAAATTTATTTATTGTAGAGACAGGGTCTCTCCAAGTTGCCCAGGCTGGTCTCAAACCCCTGGACTCAGGTAATTCTCTCACCTCTTTTCAACAAATTCTTATGTGGAAGTCCCAGCCCCCAGTGTGAAGGTATTTGGAGGCAGGACCTTTAGTGAGTTAATTAAGGTTACATGAGGCCTTAAAGGTAGGGTCCCAATCCAATATGACAAGGGGCACCAGGAACATGCACATACAGAGAAAAGGCCATGTGAGAACACAGCAAGAAGGTAGCTGTCTGAAAGCCAAAGCCAAAGACCCCAGTAGAAACTAAACTTGCCACCATCTTGATTTTGGATGTGTGATAAAATCAATCTTGGATCTGTGATAAAATAAATTTCTGTTGCTTAAGCCACCCGAACTATGACATTTTGTTATGGTAGCCTTAGCAAACGAATGCACAACCCAGTCATCAAACAGCAGGAGAAAATTACATGCATTAGACTACAATTTTACGTTAGAATACAATGCAATTATATAAAAAATGAGCCAGGGGACAGTGGTTCACTCCTGTAATTCCAGCACTTTGGGAGGCTGAGGAAGAGGTATTACTTGAAGCCAGGAGTCAGAGACCAGCCTAGGCAACACAGCAAGATCCTATCTCTTCAGAAAATTTTAAAAATTAAGAAATCAAAATCAACTGGATATGGTGACACATGCCTGTAGTCCCAGGTACTCAGGAGGCTGAGGCAGGAAGATGGCTTGAACCCAGAAGTTTGAGGTTACAGTGAGCTATGTATGATTGTACCACTGTACTTCGGCCTGGGTGACAGAGTGAGATACTATCTCTAAAAAAAATAGTTTAAAAGATTTATATGATGCTTATTGATGTAGAAAATTTTTCCAAACTGTTTTTAGTTAGAAAAGGAGGTAACTAAAATTATACATAATATGATTCTGTTTATATAAAAATGTATTTATCTTTGTGTATGTATGTCTACAATGTCAAAATTACATACAACAAACCCTCAAATCCTTTCTAAGTATAGGTTTCTTCTTTCTTCGTACCCTCCTTCCTTTCCTTCCTTCCTTTCTTTTTTCCCTTGTCTGTAAAGCCCATGTATTTTCCTGATGAATATGAATTATTTTTGGAAATATTCATAAGACATATGTATTTTTATCCCTTGTTTTAAAATTAGCTTTCAAATGGAATAAAACTTATCCAGATTGTAAAATTCTTGAGCTCAGTAACTACTAGTATCTTATAAATTCATGTCTATAATATCGTTATTTAATTGCTTTTGTTATCAGTATAATTTAACTGTTTTTAATCCCATGACCAAAAAGATTTCTTTCTATACCACTCGTCATATTTATTTAACATTTTTGAGTGATGAAACATGTAAGCTTTTTACCGTCTGCTTCTAAAACTCAGTCTAGTGATAACTGCCGAGAATACACACTTGGCAGAGAGAAAGATTCAGATTTGAACACTTGCCCAGCCACCTCATGTGACCTTGAGAAAGCTAACCTAACTTTTCTAAGTGCCACTTTTCTCAGTTATTGAACATAGAATGATTATACTTTTTGAGTTTGTTGTTAAGGTGAAGTTAGGTGACATATCCAAAACACTGTGGAGTGGTCAAGGGCAAGGATTTTGACATTAGATTGCTTGAGTTTGAATTTCAGCTTCCTGACTTGTGTGACCATGGACAAGTCACTTAACCTCTCTGTGTCCCAGACTCCTCGCTTGTAAAATGGGAATAGTAATGATACCTACATAGTCAATATTATTTTGAATATTAAATGTTACTATTTATAAAATTCTTGCAACAGTATGTGCCCATAGTAAGACTATGTAGATATTTATTAACCATGTGAAGAATGAATGCAGGGGTTGATCTATAGTATTTACTATCAGGAGGGTTTACCACACTGTCAGAATGTAGTGGCTTAGGTGTTTTGTGTATGTTTGCCAGCTTTTTTCTTGCTGTACAGCTGATGGGACATCTTGATTTAGGAGCTTTTTTTGAGAATCTGTTACTTTAGCAAAACTATTCATTATAAAAGAAGATATTAAGAGATACTAGAAGGAGGGTGATCTGCCCCGTGTTCATATAAGCACGTTTTAGTTTCTGTGTTTCCTTCCCACCTGCCTAGAACTCACATGAGGTCATGGTTATAATTAGGATGTGCATGTCTCTGAATGGGGTCTCACATTCTCAGCAGGAGCATGTCCCCAGCTTGGCCAGGCTGGCGAGAGCCTGTGGTCCCAGATCCCATCCCTGCTCACCTTCTCAAGGTCTTTTCTCCTGCAGTTACTTTCTCATTCTCCTGAATCATCCATTTCTCCTCTCAACTGCATCCCTAACATCAGCATATAAAGTCCTGTACCTCAGATCCTGAAAGACATTCCTCTTGACCCTCACAGCCCTTTCCATCATTGTCCATTTATATTCTGCCTTTACAGCAGTGTCTGTTGAAATGTTTCTCTCAACGCCATCTACACCTGCTCACCCCACACTCTCTCTGTACCTGCTCTAGATGGCCTTCCATTTTCGCCGTTCCACTGAGGCTGTACCCATTGAATCCCTGACAGCCTCTGTTCCTTGATGCTAAATTCTAAAGTCATTTCTTCTCTGTCCTTTTCTTATACTGACCTCTTTGTTAAGGCTGTTGACCACTCCCTTTTTATTAATGGCTTTCTTTCATGGTTTTTATAACTACACATTTACACACTGACTTTTTTATTCACTGACTTCCTCTTCTTTGGTTCCTTTTTTACTGTTCCTCTCTAAGTATTTGGGTTCACCAAGGCTCAGGGCTAGACCTTTTTGGGTTTTCTGGCGACACTGACTCCAGGAACCTCCTGCATCTCCATCTGTAAGCTAACATTAATCTGCAGTCCTGACTTCTCCTCAGACGTCCAGACTCACACTGTCACCTGTGTACCATTTCCATTAAAATGTTTGCTCTCTTTCGAACTTCACAGGGACAGAGTAGAACTCCTGACTCATGGGCAGGCCCATCCCCTGCACAAGCTTGACCATCCCTCTCCATCTTAGTAAATGGCATGAATGTTTAAAACCCATTTGAAAACCTGTCCTTGATTTATTTCTTCATGCCTCTCACCTGATCTATAATAGTCTCA
Source organism: Tarsius wallacei (assembly GCA_963574415.1). NCBI lineage: Eukaryota > Metazoa > Chordata > Mammalia > Primates > Tarsiidae > Tarsius > Tarsius wallacei. The sequence continues at coordinate 12,104 of CAUYQG010098014.1, forward strand.
TTACTTTTACCTTGGAACATTCCATAAATCTACTTTTTAATTTCTATTTCTGCCTTCCTGCTTAGGGCCACATCTCCCCAGTCTGAGCCACCTCAGGACCCTACTAGTGGAATTGGCTGCTTCCCCTACAGTAAATTCTCCTCACAAAAAACAAAATGACCCTTTTAAACATAAAACACATCACAACTTTCTCTTCAGAGTCATCTAATGAATGCAAAATCCTTGGCAAGATTTACAAAGTCCTGCAGATTGCCTTTGAACACCTTTCTGCTGGTCTCTTCCTCACATCCTCCTCTTTCTGTTCCTCGGACACACTTTTTGGAATATGCTTCTCCTTACCTTAATAAGGCTAGTTCTTTTAAAATTGCAACTTAATTGCCCCTTTCCAGAGAGTTCTCTCAGATTGTCCTGTCTAGAGGAGCCGCCAGAGGCTTACCTCTCCCATCTGAATGATCTGAATAAAGCTTGTCAATGATGACGTTTTATTTAGTGGCTTGATTGTTTTATATTACTACCAGTACTCCATGTGTTCATTTTCACATCCCTGAAGCCTAGAGCAGTGCCTGAAGAATAGGTCCTCAGACGTGTGTTGAATGAATGTTCTAGACGAGAGTTCACTGAAACATTTCCTCCTGTGACTGCATGGTCCACAAAACCATCTTTTAAAAGTAGTCATCTACTTGATACACCATCTCATTTTTTTTAGGCATTTAGATTATTTCCTTTTTCTCTCTTTTTTCTTTCTCCCTTCCCTTCCTTCTGTCTTCCCTATTTTCTTTTTGTTCTATTTTTCTCTCTTCTACTTTCCTATCTTTATTTTTGTTTGTTTTCTCATTATTAGATTACACTGGTATGAACATCTTTAAGTATACATTTTTACTCTTCCTCTTACTTAGTTTCTGGGAATTGCTTAATGCAGTAATGAAAATTTGATCAAAGGGTAAGACACACCCTTAAAATGTGTGGCCTCTTCATCTCTTGAAGCCTTTATCACCAAAAAGAGAAGGAAGCACAGAGGTGTGAAGACAGCAGTTTCCCAGAGTAATAAAGCAGACAGTGGGCACTTCCAGTAAGTAAGAAGGACTCTGTCCGCTAGCATACAGGGCAGCGATAAAGGTACTTGTCACCTAGTCAAAATAAGCTTCAGGTACACCTTGAACAGGACACCTGGACCATATGTAGCACCATAAATTGCATTCTTGGTACTTTTATTTTGGCTTATTTTTTTTTTTGCGTGTATATCTGATATCTTCCTGTATGTTCCAGTAGAGATTTTATTGTATAGAATTCTAAAACTTTAAACCAGATACAGTGACACGTGCCTCTAAGTCTAGTTACTTAGGAGGCTGAGGCAGGAGGAACCCTTGAGCTCAGGAGTTCAAGGCTGTAGTGAGCCATGATTGTGCCTGTGAATAGCTACTATGTTCCAGCCCGGATAACATAGTGAGAACACCATCTCAAAAAAAAAAAGAAAGGAAAGAAAAAGAAAAAAGAAAAGCAGAAAACAATGAAGAGTTTTATATTCAATTCTGTTTAACTTTTTCATAGCAATTTTTTAAATTTCTTAAATATTTGAAAGTTATTGCCCCTTCAAAGGTCTGGTATATGTTACATAACTATAGGTTATGTATATTTTCCAGATTATTTTCTTTTGCTATCTGTAGTATTAAATTTGACTATGTAATATTAAATTTGTATTTTCAAATAAGATATTTTTACCTTTCCTAAAAATTAACTTTCATTTGCATTTTAGCAATTACTCACTAAGCCCTTCTGTTACCAACAGAAATTATTTAAATTATTTAGTTGCTATGTTGCCACACACTTTTCTATAACTGTTTACATAAAGTTGTAAAGTTGGAAACGAATCTGATGCCTCTAGAATCTCTATGTTCTTATTGGAGAAATTAAACTTCAGGGCCTTTATTGTTTTACTAAACTGTTACTCCACCTGACTGTTCTGCCTAAAATAGGGTCCATGATGAATCACATTTTAATAGGTAAGTGTATTCTTTATAAGTTAAATAGAACGTGATATAGCTTATGCGTGAGTTTTTAAAGATCGTGGCTCATATTTTGAAGTTAAAACTAAGTTGATCAATATCAGTACTTGGAACATTTCAGAGAGGAAACAGAGCAGAAGAACCTTGGGTTGAAGCAGATCCCATGTGTTCAAATTTCTCATCATGTTTCTGTCAAATGTTTGTCATAATGTTTTAAAAATTGTGTAGATTGATACTGAGCCTCAGGTACAAGGACATTATCATAACAGGAGTTTAAAACATTGCTACAAGCATGAATTAATATGTTTTAAATATTTACCCCATGCTTGGCACTGTGCTCGGTGTCCACATGCAACATCTCATTTCATGATTCCCAGAGTTGCTCTGAGAGTCAGATATTCTAGATGTCACAACAGATGCTCATTTCATAGATAAGAAACCCTGATCCAAAGATTACAGAACTAGGCCCCGGTCACATAGCAAGGACTGCATTCACACCCAGGCCCATCTGACTCCAGAGCTAGTGGGACATCATCCCTGAATTAGCTTTACCTTTAACTTTTTAAAGGTTTTCTCCGGATGTTTATATAAGTTTGAGGACTGAGTTTAGTCCAAGGACTCAGAGAGTAAGAAGTGTCTTTCTAATGGCGCATCACAGTCTCCGCTGTGCTACCAAGGTCAAGATCCAAGGCAGGGACTCATTGGTGAAGAGCTCTTCTTACCCTCTGTAGTCTACTTCATAGAGAGCAGGTCTGTGGAACAGTTGTGTTTCTTGTCCCAGTGGCTACCTCTGGCCTTTGGTGTTTTCTTTTCAGTCGTAATATTGTCTGAGTGGGATGGGTGTTCCTTGAGTATGATCACTGTGTGGACCTTGTGAACAGACCTTGCTCCACACCATGCTGCCCTTCCTTCGTGCCTCTGAGCATGCAGGTCAGCTTCTCTCAGGACCAGCAGCATTTGTTCACAGGGACGCACTTTTTTTTCATCAAATAGCATAAATTATGCAAAGGGTAAGAAAATAAGCATTTATTGAGTGCCTACTGTAAAATGTGACAATATCCAGCACAGTTTCCTGAACACAGGAAGTCCTTGGTAGTAATCGCTTTTGTCTACCTTCCTTTTCCTCTTTAGTCTGCGTTTCTGGTGTTTTGTTCTCTGTGGTCTGCCTTTGTTAACAGATGGTAAACCTAGAAACAGCAGCTGCCACATGGCGGTGGAGCACAGGCTGTTTATATTAACAGGTCCCGTTGGAGGACAGTGTGAGAGTCCTGCACCTCTCTGGTACTCAGATACCAATGGCACCTGCCCACCCTCCTTTTCTCCTCTCGGTCTCTGTTCTTCCCTTACTTGTCCCAGTCTCCACTGGGTAGAAGAATCCCCCAGTGGAAGAGACAGTGGAAGCAGCTGTCTCAGGGAGATTTATTAGATGTTGTAAAGCATCTTCAGTTCCTCAAACAAAAAAATATATATAAATATGGCACCTCATGCCGAGCAAGTTCTTTTCTGTTTAATGTTTTATAGGCATGGGAACTTTTCATGAACAAAGCTTTTATGAACAGCTCAGAAAATAAAGAATGCAGTAATCCTAAGGTTCAGTGGTTAGAACGCACTGGTCTGTGTGTGCGGAGGGAGAGGTGGTGGCAAGAGCCTCCCTGTCACTTTTTACTGACCTTTACTGACTTAAGTGATTTATTTTGTAAAGACAACACAAATACAGATTGTCTTTGATAGAATTCTTCTCTACAATGCTTTGGACATTACGTGAAAATATAAGGTGGTTTGAAGAGAAAAATAATTATTTCAAGCTATCGTGCCTCCATTTAATTCACTATGATCGAACCATTAGTAATTGCAATGATTATTCTTTTAAAAAAGAAGTTAAATATCCATGTTGTTCCCATGTTGAACAGATATACTCATCTGTTAAATCCACTTTCATATGGATGTTTGTAAGTAACTTGGATTCCTTTTGGTGAGAGCAGTGCAGGATACACACATTAAATAAAATGATCTCAGTTCTCATTGTGGGTCCCCAAAGGGAATGTGTTCAGTTTACTTCTGTACTAGCATCAGTGAATGCTCAGAAACTCCTAGCCATTACATACTTGTAGATACTTTAAAAAAAAGAACAAGACAGTGGCATGTGCCTGTAGTTCTAGCTACTCAGGAAGCCGAATGGGAGGCCAGGAGTTTGAGCCTATAATACACTATGATCACCTATGAATAGCCACTGCATTTCAGCCTTGGTGACACAGTGAGACCCTGTCTCTTAGGAAATAAAATACTCTACCTTGGTTCGTTTCAATCAATTATCAAAGGCAAATTGCAGAGATACTGGGAAGAATGGTGCCTCATGCCAGTTTAAGCATGATTGCTAACACCATGTGTCAGTCTTACTGTTATGCTGTTGCTGTTGTGTCCTAGTTCTTGATTTCTTCTCATTCTACACGCTTGCTCTTGGTGTAGGTGATCACCCCTTCTTGTGACTCCTAAATCTTCATTTTTCAGGACAAGTCTCTGTATTACCAATTCTTTCTTGGATTTGTCCACTTGAACACGTACGGTCCTTCCTCTCCTGTTCTAAATTTCACATCAGCACCTCCCCAGTTGTTCAAGCCAGACTCTCTGGTGGCACCCAGGATGCCTCTCTTCCTCCAGGTCATCTGCTCTGAAACCGCACTGATTCACCTCTCCCTCCACAGCATCTTGTGCATCCTTGTCTTCTTTGTCCTCACTGCCAGTGCCCCTGTCCAGATGATTATCAGCTTTTGTCTGGGTTATTTCAATATCCCCCTAATAGATTTCCTGGCATTTGTCTTCTCCAAATCTTGTTCAGAGCGCTTAGTTTTATCTAATGAGCCTGTTCTTGATCTTTTTTGCTCTGGTTCTTAAAAAAATCCCAAAAGTGCTTGCTGCCTGTGGATTAAAGCTCCGACTCTAGTCATGAAGTCTGGCCCAGTTTACTTTGCAAGTCTTAGGCTTCCACCTGCACACCCAGCCCCAGCACAGCTCCATGTCAGCACTCTTCCACGCAGAACGGACTAGTCTCCAGTCCTCACACCAGAATATTCCGTGTCTACATGCTGCTTCCCTCACCTTGTGATAGAGTTTAGTGATTCAAAGCCAAGGCTTTCAGGTTGCACAGATCTGGAATAGATTTCAGATATTGCCAGTGACTGACTATGAGGCCTGGCTAAATTATTGCACCTTTCTGGGCCTCCATTTCTTAATCTGAAAATGGGGATTTAAAACAAGCTTGATGCATTGGGTTGTCATGAGGAATGAGTGTAAGTGCAAGAATATCTCACTCATGGTAGACTTTTAGTAGCTATGAGCTTGTGTTACCTAGAATACAACTCTTATACCTGAATTCTGAAACTCAAGCCATCTTTAAAGTTAGAGCTAAAGCGTAACCTTTCCTTTGTAACTTTTCTTGATCTAGACTTCTAGCTCTGTGCCTCTGAAGTCATTACTAATGGTCCTTTTACCCGAGTTCCCAGAGCATTTTGTAGTATTTCTATTATGGCATGTATCTCAACATATTACTTTTGTGGGTCTGTCTCCTCCACTAGAAAGTGAGCGCTCCCGGCCAGGCTCGGTGGCTCAACCTGTAATCCCAGCCCTTTGGGAGGCCGAGGCGAGTGGATTGCCTGAGCCTACGGGTTCGAGACCAGCCCAGGCAACTTGGCAAGACCTTGTCTCTACAATAAATCAAAAATTAGCTGGGCATGGTAGTGTGCGCCTGTAGTTCCGGCTACTTGGAAGGCTGAGACCGAAGGATCGCCGGAACCCAGCAGGTTGATGCTGGGGTAACTGTGAGCATGCCACTGCACTTCAGCCTGGGTGACAGAGTGAGACTCCAACTAAAAAAAAAAAAAAGTTGAGAGAAGCATTTAATATACTTGGTTCTAAAATCACATGGTTTGTTGGCATAGTGAAGTCAGTGTTATTGCATCTTTGCATCAGGAGGACTGCAGAAACTCGTTAGCCACTCAAACAGTCTGGTTTAGGGGTTCACACTAGTCACCAGCTAAGAATGGCTAGAGTTCAAGACACAAAGTGAGTGCCTAGTGCAATCTTCATCTCTTACAAGAAACATCTTTAACAAAAAAGATATTGGTTGAGCACACAGCCATGACGTGTTTCTTTAGACTCACCAACCCTATTTAGGAGGGAATAGCTTGGCTTTTCTCCCATTAGAAGGGTGATGAGTGAGGACTAATTTCTGACCTTTTTTCTTTATCTTGCCAAATTTGTAACTAAGGGGGCTGAGAAAATGGGCTTTTTATTAACTCCCCTTGTATACTATAGTTTACTTTCCAACTTTACTCTGGCATATCATCACATAACAAATAAAGAAAGAAAAAAAGTGTTTTATAAACCTGTAAGGCTATCTGTCTCTTGGGGACTTTGGACACTTTTTAAGACAAGCATTCTCTCTGAAGTCTGCCACCTATAAATCTTCATCTACATATCAAGAAACTCCTTTATCGTTCCTCAAGCTGCCCATTTCCTTTACTGCTTTCAAAATTCCTTAGATAACTTTTGCTACTAGTTGCCAGTAAGGAAATCTTTGAGTCTAACCATAACCTTCTTAGAGACATTTCAAGCTGAATCAATGTAAATCTCACATGTATTGATTCTGACCTCCTAAAATACGTATAACCAAGCTACAATTCAGCCACAGTGGGCATGTGTCCTCAGGACCTCCTGGTAATGGGTGCCACGGGCATTTGACTCAGAATAAACTGTCTTAAGTATTTTACAGAGTTTGGCATCTTTCATCAGCATGAGCACACAGAGGGATGTGTGGAGGTATCTACTAGGACATTTTTGCTTGCTTCAGGGCATGTCTTATTTTTTTGTTTGTTTGTTTTACATTTAAATGGAGAATCTTCATATTTATAGAATAAACTGGATTTCCAGCTTCTCGTGAAAGATCAAACCCGGCAAATGGTATGGCTGCCTTTGCACAGAGCTACCTCGTGCTGGGAATCGTTGCCCCCTTCAGAAATGGCAGAATCACTCCAGGTAGGTAGAACAGGTCCCTTCACACATTTATAGCTTCTGACTCTGCCCTGTAGAAAAGGCATCTGCACTCTTGATCTCTTCCTCACAGCCTCAGTCTCCAAATATATAGAATTAGTACCACAGCAACTAGCTTCAGGAATTTTTCTGAGAATTAAGTAATGTAGTTCATGGGAAGTGGCTCACCCAGTTCTTGATGTCATAGTAAGTTCTCAGTAAACGGTTGCTATTTCTTCACGTCAGAACCAATATTTATTGAGCAACTACTATGTGCCAGGGACTGGTGTAGGCATGGAGATATAATTTTGAGTAATACAAACATGGTTTTTGCCTTCAGAGAGTTTATGGTTTAGCATCCAAGGAAATGCTAGTTATAATTCCATTGGTCGTGTGGGCTTTGTTTGTTATAGAACAAGGAGGGAAATACGCATTGGCTTGCTTTGCAGTTTCCTACACTGAACTAAGAAAACAAAAACAACAGAGAGGCCCTTTAAAAGGTATCTCAGCCGGGCTCGGTGGCTCAGCCTGTAATCCCACGCTTTGGGAGGCCGAGGTGAGTGGACTGCCTGAGCCCGCGGGTTCGAGAACCGCCTGGGCAACTTGGCGAGACCTCATCTCTACAATAAATCAAAAAATTAGCCGAGCGTGGTAGCGCGTGTCTGTAGTTCCAGCTACTTGGAAGACTGAGGCAGAAGGATCGCCAGAGCCCGGCAGGTCAAGGCTGTGGTGGCCGAGAGCGTGTCAATGCACTCCAGTCTGGGCAAGAGTGAGACTCCAACTCAAAAAAAAAAAAAAAAGAAAAGGCATCTCACACTGAACATTTCCCACCAGTTCTTCATTCTTATTCTTCTCACAAAGCTGCCCCTGCCCCTGAACTCCCTATCTCAGCTGACGGCCTTGTTATCCACTCAGTTGTTCTAGCCAAAAAGGTGGAAATATTTTGAGTCCTCCCTATCCTTTGCTCTATTCTCCACAATGTTTAATTTACCAGCAGATTCTCTCAGCTCTTCTTGCAAACCATGTCCTAGATCTTCCCGGACCTCTCCTATCTGTACAGCCACCCACGCCAGCAGACTTTCCCTGTAAAGTCCCAGGTTTTGTGGACCTTCAGGTGTCCATTACAGCCACTCAAGTCTTTCCTTGTAGCACAAAAGCAGCTACAGACAGTACTTACGTGAGCTGGTGAGACTGTGTCATAGTCAAACTTCATTTACAAAAATAGGCTATCGGCTGGATTTGGTCTACGGGCCATTGTAGTTAGGTCGCTCTTTGTAAAAATGACATAAGGTCGTGTAACTGAAACCCCTCCAGTGGCTTCTCAAAGCACTGAGAATACGTCCTCAGCTCTCTTGATCATGGTCTGTGCCGCAGTCCTGATCCAATGCCTCTTTCTGCCTCATCATCTGTCCTTCTTCCTGATTTCAGACAAAAGCCTCCACGGGGCCGTTGTACTTACTGCCCTGTGTTATCCCTCTCCTTAGTGTGGCAGATCCCTCTTTATATACCAGAGGCCGTCCCTGAGAATTCTTCCTGACCCTAGCTCAGACTCACTCCAAATGACGCTTAAAGCCACCCATTATTCTAGTTTATGTTCTTTTCCACACCTTCCATCCTCAGAAAATCTCTCATTTGTTAATTTGGTTGATTTTGTGTGATGGTCTATGGTTTACATATTTATAAGAGAGGAAAAAGACTTGGCTGCCATTTGGCTGTTCCGTCCCCAGATCCTTGCTCACTGTTGAGGCACAGACAGGCTCAAAAGTACTTTTTGGAAGGAAGGATAAAGAAATAACTCCTCTCAACCAGCGTAAGCCACAGCACCGTTTTAAGCCTGCAGTCTGATAAGGCCTCTGGAATCTCAGCCAGAGCAGTCTACAGCTTTGTGCTGCCCTCCTTGACCAAAAGTTGCCAAGTATGATTGGCCTAAGGAGATAAAATTGTAATTTGAAATTGAATTTTTTCAACAGGAAGAATTTCAGGAGGAAAAAAAGAGCAAAAGGCATCTAACAAAGAGCCTGTGTTTTTGCTAAGTGTACACTAATTTTGGCCATGTGGTTGGTCTTTGTCTCCCTGTGTGGCTGGTCTTTGTCTCCCTGTGGCTCAGTGCCCATGTTTGATGTCTAGAGGTGGAGGGGTACTTAAGGAAGAGATTCCAAAGAAAGAGATATTTTACAAAACAAGGGTTATGTGGGGGGATGTAATTAATTTTTCTTTTTGTCTGAAGTATGAAAGCTAAACTACATCTCCCAGACAGACTCCTTGATTTGAAAGGGACACAAAAATTCTTCCTCTTGAAAGTCATCCTGTCTCTCTCTTTTTTTCTTGCTGAATTTTATAAGATTCTTTGTCTAGGTTTAACAAGAAATCATATGTTCTTTCTTCTTTAGTTAATTAAAATGGTGTGCAGTAAAAGATTAACTCCGCAGACCTGAATGGTCCCAATCCTGCATATTTTTAAAAATTAATTAATTAATCAATTTAAAAAATAGAGACGGGTCTTGTTACACTGCCAAGGTTGGAGTACAGTGACTTATCATAAGCTAGATCTCACTACTGATCAACATGGGAGTTTTGACCTGCTCTGTGTCTAATGTGGGCTGGGTCACCTCTTCTTTTTTATCTTATTTCAAGGATGTCGGGTACAATTCAGGGTTAGGTATACAAATGCTTATTATGCAGGTACCCTTGTTGATGAGGTGTGCCCCTCCCTCCCCTGGTAGTTTCCCACTACTGCCAATCTCACCCCACTTCCCGGCAGTTTCCTACTACTGCCAATCCTTTTCTTATAGTATTATGATAGTTGTTCAAGGTCCGCCTATGAGTGAGAACATGTGATACTCAATTATTTGTTTCTGTGATAGATCATTCAGTATTATAGACTAAGTCCATCCAAGTTGTTGTGAAGTTCATAATTTTGTCCTTCTTTGTGGCTGTGTAATAATATTCCATTGTGTATGTATACCACATTTTATTTTATCCAGTCCTCTTTCAAGGGGCAGCACGGTTGGTTCCATGTTTTCACTGTTGTGAACAATGCCACAATAAACATGTGTGTGCAGGTATCTTTTTCATAGAATGAAAAGCTCGGGGTATTCCCAGTAGGAGGATTGATTGCAGGATTGTTATGAAAGGTCGATTTTTAGATCTTTTAGGAATCTCCACATTGTTTTCCACAGAGGTTGCACTAGTTTACACTCCTACCAACACTGTAGAAGTGTTCCCTTTTCCCCACATCCTCTCCAGCATCTGTTGTTTTTTGAGTTATTGATGATGGCCATCCTGACTG
>CAUYQG010098018.1:0-35965 GCA_963574415.1 Tarsius wallacei
CAAATCAAAACCACTCTGAGATACCACCTAACTCCAGTCAGAATGGCAATTATCAATAACTCAAAAAATAACAGTTGCTGGAGAGAGTGTGGCGAAAAGGGAACTCTTCTACACTGTTGGTGGGAGTGTAAACTAGTGCAACCTCTATGGAAAGCAGTGTGGCGATTCCTAAAAGCTCTAAATATCAACCTCCCATATGACCTCACAATTCCCCTACTGGGAATATACCCTGAAGAACTCAAATCACTCTATAAAAAAGATACCTGCACCCGTATGTTTATCGCAGCATTGTTCACAATAGCAAGAACTTGGAAGCAACCATGCTGTCCATCAAAAGAGGACTGGATTTTTAAAATGTGGTAAATATACACAATGGAATACTATGCAGCCATAAAAAAGAACAAAATCATGAATTTTGCAGCAACCTGGATGGAACTAGAGTCTATAATACTGAGTGACCTCTCACAGAAACAAAGAACTAAGTTCTCACTCATTTAGTAGACCTTGATCATCCAATGTATTACCATAAGAAAATGACTGACAGTGGTGGGAGACTATGGGGGGGAGGAGGAGGGAGATAGGATTAATGGTAGTAAATATCGGTCTGGGGATGGGGAGATACCTCTTATCAACAAGGGTACCTGAACGAAGCATATTTGTATACCTAACCCTTAACTGTACCCCACAATATCATAATAAAAAATATTGAATATAAAAAAAAAACTTATGGATGAAGAAAATAGGGAAAAGCAGATGGATTCTACCATATATTTCATAAAAATATATAATCCAAAGTGTGCTGCATGTGTTCACTCTATTAAATTCTCCAGATCGTCTTTAGGCCTTGTGCTTCAATATGACAAAATAGCTTTTCATCTGCTCAGCTTAACAATATAAATAAAATCTTACCCTGCTTAACAATTATTAAAAAAAAAAAAAAAGATAAGATAGACAAGTGGACCTCATCAAACCGAAAAGCTTCTGCAAAACCAAAGAAACTATTAAAAGAATGGGGAAACAGCCCATGGAATGGGAAAAAATATTTGCCAACTGTAAATCTGACAAAGGCCTAACATCCAGGATCTACAAGGAACTCAAACATGCTGAAAGGAAAAAAAAAAACTAACTCTATTAAAATATGGGCAGAAGATATGAATAGACACTTCTCAGAAGAAGACATATGAGCAGCCAACAGATACATGAAAAAAATGCTCAGCCTCACTAGTCATCAAAGAAATGCAAATTAAAACCACACTGAGATACCACCTAACTCCAGTCAGATGGCCATCATCAATAACTCAAAAAACAACAGATGCTGGAGAGGATGTGGGGGAAAGGGAACACTTCTACACTGTCGGTGGGAGTGTAAACTAGTACAACCTCTGTGGAAAACAGTATGGTGATTTCTAAAAAATCTGAAAATTGACCTTCCATTAGACCCAGTAATTCCCCTTCTGGGAATCTACCCAGAGAAACTCAAATCACTCTATGAAAAAGATACCTGCACATGCATGTTTACTGCAGCATTATTCACAATACCAAAAACATGGAACCAACCATGCTGCCCATCAAAAGTGGACTGGATAAAGAAAATGTGGTACATTTATATGATGGAATATTATGCAGCCATAAGGAAAAACAAAATTATGAATTTGCAGCAACCTGGATGGAATTAGAGTCTATAATGCTCAGTGATTTATCACAGAAACAAAGATCTGAGTACCATATGTACTCACTCATAAATGGACCCTGAACATTTATCATAATACATAAGAAAAGAACTGGCAGTAGTGGGACACTGTCAGGGGAGGGGGGACACATAACATCAATAAGGGTACCCACACTTAACCTGTATGATGACCACATATGTACCTAACCCTCAATGGTACCCACATTTTTAAAATAAAATAATTTTTTAAAAAGAATCAGAGAAGGCTTCCATAACAGAGGCTTTAGAGTGAGCACTGAGAAAAGAGGCAAATAAAGACAAGAACTCAAGCAATGTATCTAGCCTGGGTCAAAATGTTGCCAAGAATAGCTCTGGAATGTCCCATGCAGAGACTGGCCCAATTGGCCTCTGTGGATAAACAGCTGGGTGAGTAACAAGGGGTGTGCAGGTGTCTGAAATGGAGGCTAGGATTAGACAGAAGTCATCTCCTAAGGCTGAGCAAAGCTCTCCCCAAGACCGGGCAGCTGACAGACCTCACTATCAGACCAGAGTGGGGGGCCCCAACAGTTACCATCGTGTCCGGCTGTCCCCCTGGCCTTCAGAGCCCGTGTGCAGGCGAGGGAAGAGCCCTGACCGCCGCTTGATGGGGCTCCGTGACTGGTTCTTCACCGTTGCTGCCGCCACCGGAGGCTGCCAATGAAACCACCAAAATGAGTGCTCCCATCACAAACCCTACCTTCCCTTCATCCCCTTCCCAGGTCTACAAATGGCTTCTGGTCTGGAGGAGACCCCAGAAAATTGCAAGACAGCTAAGAAGGCTGGGATCTGGATGAACAGGAGCTGAGACTCTGTTAATACAGGAAAAGTGGCCTCATGGCCTCTTTTCCTGTATTAAGCCAAGTCTTGTGGTACCAGGTAATGATCTACCAAAGACCAGACTTCCTGGAGGAACACAGGGTCAGAGCCACCATATGAGAAGCCCCACATACTAAGAAAGTCAGGGTGATTCAGGGGTCACACACTGAGAACCACAAAGCTAAAGAGCCCCTGGAGTGACCTGGTTCAACCCCTCATTTTACTGATAAAGAAGCTTAAGACCAGAGAGGCAAGATTGCACCAAGGTCATCTAGCAAATCACTGGCAGGAGGAGGACTAGAACCCAGGGCTCCTGACTCTCCATTCATTGCTCACAAATAAATGAACCCAAGCAGGTGTCATAATAACAAGACAGAATGAGAGCAGCAGAGCCATGTCCACATGCACCAACAGGCATGGGGGAGTCAGCCAAGAAGGTTTCTGCTTTGGACAACTCCTTGGCTTCACTGGGGGACAACGGAGGGGCAGGAATTTAAGGAAGGGTAGCTGGCAGCCTGGAGCCCATCTTTAGAGGCACCAGGCCTCTCACCCAGGCCCTAACTTCTGCCATGCAGATGCTGGGCAACCTTGGGTAAATGGTGAAACCCTCTGGGCCTCAGTCTCTTCAACCACAGGATGGAGATAATAGCCCTGCTCTGTTCACCCCATGGGCCTTCTGGAAGGAACAAGATAATAGCTATGAAAACATGTGGTAAATTAAATTAGTTGTGGAAGGCTATTCATGATACTAATCATTAGCATCGTGGTAGGTCTGTCCTGCTACTTTAAAAAAGAAAAAAAGTAAATCCTAGTCCATACAAATTCAAAGCCACTTAGCTTAGATAAAAGAACCAGCTATGTGGATCCCCCGCTCCCTAGCCCCTGGTACAAGGCAACCATGACTGAACTCACAGACCTGCAAGGCCCTCTTTCCTTGGGAACTGTACACACAGTGATAAAGAACACAGACCTTGGATCAGGCAGACCTGCACTCAAACCCAGTTCTTAAGCTTAGCTGGGTGATCTTTAGCAAGTCACTTAGCCCCTCCAGGCCTCTCCTTCCTCAAATGTGGACTGAAGAACACATCAGCACCTACCTCAGGCAGTTGCTACAGGGATCAGGTGAGATCATGTCTATGGGCTACTTAGCTCATTGCCTGGTACACAGCTAGCTGGGGTGGCTCCCGCTATCATTAGTAATAACACAGCAAGAACATGCCTCTCACAGTCATGGGTCCCACACCCCCAGGGCAGATAAACACCCCCAGAACCATTTTGCAGGGTTGGCCCTGAGGAGGAGGCCCAGTTACTGAGGAAACTCAGAGAATAGGACAACAAGAGGGCTTCTAGTCTGGGCCAACTTCCAGTATCATTTGGGAAGGAAGCTCCAAAGGACCATTTTCAGAGCGCAGGGGCTGGGGTCACCCCAAGCAGCCTCAGTTCCCCTCTGTCATCTAGCTTGCCCTGCTCACGTCACCTAGCCAAACCCAGGTAGGGGCAACCTTCCTCCATAGGTCTGGGAGGACCCTTCTGGGGACCCACATGCTGTCCCAGGGTCTGCTGACACTCACCGAGAAAGTGGTCTTGGTGACCTCCGTGCTGTTGTGGGAGATTCCCCCGCTGAGGCTGCCAGGGATGCCCCCACTGTGTGGCTTCTTCTGACTGCCCACCATGGTCTCCATGGAGTGGCTGCGCACGCGGATGGCCCTCTGTGGGGAGATTGGGATTGGAGGGAGAGGACAAGGGCCTGAGAATCACCAGCTGGTCACTCTGGTTGGCCCTGCCCTCTCCATGGGGTCTGTAGACACAGCCCTCAGCACACACATACACACATACACACACACACACACACACACACACACACACACACACACAGTCACAGAGGCCCACACTACAGTCACTACAGTTTATAGGAAAGTTTCCCATATTCTGTCACATGCTCTGGGTATGCAAGGAGGTGAGGCAGGACACTGGCTGGGGGAAATCTGAGGGGCCAGTGCCCCAGCTCCAACAAAAGTAGACAAAGGTGGTTATCCCCATCTTAAAGGTAAGGGAGGTGAGGCTTGGAGTTCGCCAAACCTGTGAGATACTCATCTAGTGACCAACCTCTCCACATCTGTAAAATGGGAATTACATACTTTGTACAGAATTGTGGTGGGGATTAAACACAGTCAGGTGCTTGACTCTTTTTTCCAGAAAACTAAGCTTCCTTCTGTATTTATACACTGGAGTTTCCCTTCTGCTGTCATGCTAAAGTATGCTTTGTGCAATTGAAATGTATTAACTTTGGTGAAACTGAGTGAGGAGTTCTTGCATATCTATGCATGGAGCCATGCTCTGAGCCATCCCTCATGCTCACAGGGGGCTTCATCAAGAGGGCACTTTAATCACAAGCCCATGGTCTGACGCGGCTGCTGAAAGAGCATGCTCAGACCGGGTAGAGGTGCAGGGTCTCGGGAGGCATGGGGCTACCAAAAAGCAAGAGGCACCCTGGCAAATGGTGGGGTATTCAGGAGAAGATTGTCAGGGCTTCATCAGAGTGCATGTGAGAATGAGAAGAACAGCAAAAACAATATTTCTGAGTCACGGGTAGGAGGGACCAGGGAGGCAGCAACCACCTTGTCAGACTGTGCTGCATGCTGTGATGCTCTGGACAGGACCAAAGGGGAATGTTACACTGAGGTAGAGCTCAGCTCAATCTAGGGGAGGAGTTCCTGATAAGAGAAGAACTAGGGTATTCCAGCTACTCCCTGGATGTTGCTCCCTCTGGTCTCCGGAGGCCTTCACCAATGATGTGAGAGTTCTAGGAAGAGGAGATTCTCTTCGGTATCCCAGAATCCTTGCATCACCTCCCTTTGATCATTCATCCAATCACTCAATAACATGGCCAGGCAGCAATGCAACTTAACAGTCAAAAGCACAAAAGCCTTCGAGCTGCACTGCCAGAATTGATATCTGGGCTGTCTACTCCACCTGTCAGGTGACTTAGCTTCTCCCAGACTTATCTGTGAAATAGCATGAGGATGTCAACACATGGGGCTGTTGTGAGAAACATATAAAGCCTCTTAGGAGCTTAGGAGAGAGCCTGGCACAATTAACATGGCTACTTTGCATCACTCATAATAAGCATACTGGGATACCTGTTGTGTGCTTCCCATGTACCCAGCACTGTGCCAGAAACTGGGAGAACTGCAGCAGGGAGGTCAAAAAAGCATAAGACACAGCCCTGCCTTCAAAGAGTGCCCAAGACATACTCCTAAAACTGGGGCAATGCTAAAAAGTCCAGCCTCCTCAAATCAGGAGTGGAGCATTCCTTCTGCATTAATTAGTCATCCGGGCCCCTCAATGACAAAGACTCCCAGACACGAATACTATTAGTTGCTCGCACACAAGTACCACTCCCCACACTCCCTGCAGGCAGTGCCACAGTCTGTCCAACGTCTTATTCCTCCATGGGACACAGAAGTAAGTCATGATTAGCCTAAAGTTAACCCATTCTCTTGCCAGTGGAACACATGGGCATCGCCTGCTGGGGGCTTTGGGGAAAGGTTTCCTCAACGATTCCCCAAAAAAATGTGACATGTCTATACCTATAGCAACAACCTTGGGGCTGTGAGGGGCCAAGCCTGTGGGATGAAGCCAACAAACTGAGATAGCAGTGGGGAAAGCCAGAGAGAACCTGGACACTGATGACCAACTGACCCAAGAGCCACCTGGATCTTCATGCTACATAAGTTCATGGACTTTCCTTATCATGGTGTGAGCTAGTCAAGGTAGGGTGTTCTCATTAACTCTGGCCTTAGAAAATGAATGCAGAAGAATGCAGTGGGCCCTGCTCCCTTCCTCTCTGGATTCATGCCCATGCATATACAAACATGTCAGCTTACTCACCCCATGTACCAACCTACAGATGGGCTCATGTGGAAGAACAAACTCCCCTTCTTGAGGCATCCAAGGAAGAGCTCGGTCCATGGCAAGGCAGTCCCAGAAAAACAGCAGGTCTCCCTGGGATCTCTTGAGGCCAGGAATTCTCCAAGTTTGGGAATGGCAAAGGAACCCATCCTACCTGCCTTTCTATCCTGACAAGGGATGCAGATTCAAGAAGGCCATTTGCAAACATGATAGCCCTTGAAACAAGCTACTGAGAATGGGGCACACAGCCCTTTAGCCTCCTACCACTGATGTCTCTCTTGTCTGAGTCAAAGATACCCCTTGAAGGACATCACCTCTGGCTCCCTCTTTAGACCAAAAAACAAAGTCACCTAGCAACAGTTTCCTGGGACATTGTGAAAATAACCAGTACATCCTATTCGCTCCATCATCTGAATATCAGGAAGCTACATACCCTTTGGACAACTGAGGGCAGGACAGGTGTGACAGCACACTGAGGTGTCCTTGGATGAGTGATGAAGTTCCCTGAATGAGTTAAGTGCTCCATAAATCGCAACATGTTTACAGGTCTTTGATGCCCTCATCTGTTACCACCACTGTCCTCAACAATGTCAGCTCCAACTAATTATTTGCATTTTGATATAGTTATGCACTGCATAATGACATTTCAGTCAACAATGAACCACATATATAACAGTGGTCCTATAAGATTATTTTTACTATGCTTAGGTATGTTTAGATATACAAATACTATTGTGTTAGTTGCCTACAGCACTCAGTACAAGTTTGTAGCCTAGAAGCAATAGGCTATATCATAGAGCCTAGGTATGTAGAAGGCTAGACCATCTAGGTTTGCATAAGTACATGCTGTGATGCTTACACAATGACAAAATCACCAAGCGATGAATTACTCAGAGCACATCCCCATCATTAAACAACACATGATTATAATCCTCACTATCCCTCCTAGAAAAGATTCAATGTGGATAATAAGTCTTGTGCAATAGTATCTGATCTAATGAGCTTCACATAAATGATCTAATTGAATCACTACAACTCTGAGATGCAGAAAGGACAGACATTGGATAGAAAAGATCTCAAAAATAAAGGATGCCCAAGGCCACAAAGCAGGCAAGAGATGGAGCTGGGACCCTGGGCTCCAGATGAAAGGGTCCCTATAGCCCCAAAACTAGCCTGAATTGAAAATATAACTCAACTGGTAGATGAACTAAGGATGATTAGAAACCAGGAGTTTTTAGGGATTCACACACACACAAAAAAAAATCTCAGAAGCTGATGTCAGTCAGGGAGGACGCCAGCTCCTCAAAATAGCATTGGTGCTGCTGTCAGAGTCAGTGAGATCAATCTGAGAAGACAATGGGTTGAGGGGAAATTCCAGAGAAGTGCAGGGTGGCAGTCTGCTGTTCAAAGCAAATAGGAAGGGGTTGAAATCTGGCTCTTCCCATTGCTTGGTGTACGAACCTCTCTAAAAAGCAGTCTGTCTGCACAATGTGGTGACAGTCCCTACCATGAGGAGCTGTCATGATGATGACATAGAATGTATGTACAATAGCAGGCATGAGACCTGCCTGCTCAGGGTCAGCTCTCCTCCCCTGCTTTTAGGGAGACGAGGAGAGAGAGGTGACAGCTACTTCTAAGCCCTAAAACAAAACTTGATTTAGACAAAACTGCCCAGTAAAACATTCTGAAGAACTTCTCAATTCAGGCTGATGTTGAGCTGAATAGAAGCATTAGCCTTCTCAAATCAGGCAGAAGAGTCAGTCAAGGTGAAAGGAGAAAGGAAGGCAGTGATAAGGGAAAAGGAAGGCAGGAGAGAGGAGGACAGGCACAAGAAGGCTTTGCATCAGCATCAGGAGGGTCTCCAGGACTACCTGGACAACCTGCCAAGTAGTCTCCAGGACCACTCAGCCCCTAGTACCTTCCTGATCACCCTTACCTCTCCTCTGCTGAGTCCCCAGGGACCAGCTGCTCCTGCTGCCTGTTCCGATGGTGAAAATCCTGACCTTTGGAAAATTCTTCTTTGCACCAAGCTGAAATCTTACCATTTCTGGGCCTGGGAGTCTCAGGGCAGTCTGTTTCACTACTTCCCATGACCGTCCCCTGCTGTCCTGAGTCTGCACGCTCCTCCCAGCTAATCACCTCTGGTTCCATCAACCACCCTCAGCACAACTCACTGCTTTCCTTTGAACAAGTACTCCTTCAGGAGAGTGAGAAGAGAGAGACAGTGCTGTTTTCTCATGATCTGCTTGAGTCACCTTATTTCAACCAGGGCGTAAGTACTACTCATCGTCACAGAGGGAACATTTCCCTTCCTGGCCAACCACATCCCTTGTTTCCTTACAAGTGGGTTTCATGAGCTGTTTCAATGTAAGAAACTCAGCTTAAGGGACACAAAGCAGGGAGACGAGAACCAACGAGGCAAGCGACAGAGGCAGGGCCCTTGGAGACAAAGATGCTAATTTCTTACCTGCTGAAGTGGCTTCTACTCAGAAAGCACTCTGAGGTCCCGCATGGGGTCTTTTGTCCCTCTAGCAGGGCAGACACAGGACAGAAGCCGACACTCTACTCCAAGAGACCATGGCTTCAGCTCCTGAGCTGAGAAAGCACAAGGCCTGAGCTCTCTCTCAGCGGACCCCCACAGCTATGGGACTACCCTGACATCACAACCCCCACAGCTATGGGACTACCCTGACATCACAACTTCCTGTCTCAGGAGGAAAGGGGGGGCAGCGATGTCAAAGGCCAGGGGTTCCACCTAGGCCCCTGCTCGACTCCATCCACCATCGCTGGCACTGCCGGGGCTGCCCCTGCTTGCAGGTTCTGCATAGTCACAAAGACTTTGCCAGGGAATAGCCACAGTCTCTCCTGCCACTAGGGGTCAGGTCAGACCAATGCATTACTATCACAGTCCCTCAAAGGCTGGGAGAAATTAAGCTGACAATTCCCTGCTTGCTGTGGTCCAATTTCTGCCGCAGCCAACCAGGTGGCCTTATCCTTCCTGGTCCTCTGTCTACTTTTGTACGATGAGGTCAACAGAGAGTTGGGTTAGCTCAGTGTTTCTCAAAATGCATCATACAAGTGCTTTGTGTCCATGGCATGTGGATATATCAAGTATTGTCACTCTTTCTTTTCATTGCATTGAGGACCAATAAAAAACTCATCAACAGCTGGCAGTGACTAAGAATGGCATTTAAGAATAATAGTCTAGAGATCAATATCCTTCAAAGATGAATAATGTGCAGCTCCTTTATAAAGAAAAATGTCCTTGCAAGACTCCCAAGAATATGCCCACAGATCCCCAACACCAGAGTTCCCATGGGCTGCATTTGCTACGCCAACTTCATGCCTTACCTATTTATTCCACAGAAACGTCTTTTAATTGGGAATTATCACTGCAAGATTTAGTCTTTATAATTGGATTTTTTTAGCTCTCAGTGAAAATGCAAACTTTAGAAGTGCTTATAAAACTAGCAGATTCCTGAGAATATCTCCAAGCAGCTCAGTTTGAAAAGTAGGTCTAGATGTCCATAAACCAACTGTTCTATGCCTTGTGGAAGAAAAGCTTCCATTACAGCAAGATATAAAGAGCTACTCTATGTGATGTGAGGTGCCAGGTGACACAGCCCAGAGCAATGTGGGTCTGTTTCTTAGGAGACAAAGGGTCAGTGCTCAAGGGTATGAAGGAGAACGGTCCCAAGAGAGGTGAGGGCATGGATGGCTAGAATCGCTCTCAGCCATGTAAATTCTCAATTATGTTCCCATCCCAAGTCACCCAGCAGATGGAGTTGAATCCAGGTCTGCTGAATTCCACAGTCTGTACTCGTAAGTGCTATGTGATACTACCTTTCAGCTTCTGGCTCAACTAAGGTTCTACCCATGCTAGCCTGGGCCTGGGCAAGCCTGGGGCCAGTCACTCACTGCTCAGCTGGACTGCAGAGAACAGGGCATAGCTCTGCTGACCCTAGTTGGGCCCAGCTGCCAAGATTCCTCCAGGGGTGAGAGAAGGAGCCGAGCTCCTTGCCCAGGCTGGTGAGAGATTCCTGGGGCACCTGTTTTAGTCCTGATGGACAGTGGCAGCCAGGGTAAAATAGAAATTGGGAGAAGGAGACAGAAAAGGGATGAGGGAGACAAGGAACAGGGAGAAAAGAGGGAGCAAATCGGATAGCCCAACCAAGATAGGGTGAATGAAAGACATAGTAAATAGGGAAACAAGCTTGGGTCTGGAGAAGACAGATAGGAGGGACCACAGAAAGGCCTTTGTAGACTCTGAACTCTTACTTCCGGAGGCCCTGTCCCACCTATAGCAAGCCTATCAAATGTTCCACATCCCACAGGAAATATAATTTATAAGCTGTAGTTGACTAGATAACATCATGTTATATTTTGTAGATATTTAATGAAGCATTTGTTGCTTTGAGTTTTGCAGGTTTCTATGAGTATTGTAGGTGAAAATTGGTTTTTTTAGGTTTCAAGATTTTGTATCTTGGGAAGCTTGTAGGCTATAGCCACTCTGTCCATGGTGCCCAATGGATAAGGTGGCCCATCAGCTAAATACAGGTTGCAGGTCTAAATGAGAGTAGTCCCAGTCCAGTCCCCTGCCTATGGCAGGAGCAGCAATTGATCTGTGTTTGGCTTCCTAAAGGGATTGCTAAAAGAGAGAAGATGGCTTTAAGGCTTTATCATGACTCGCCTTTGATCCATTAATCCAGGGAATTCTCAACAACAAATCCTTGCAACTGTAGGTTGAAGACAGACCTGCTTCTAGATTCTGCTTTCAGGCCTGTCTCTGAGGTAGCACCATGGGGCAAGGAAGGGTAGTGTCACAATCAGTCACACAGAGTAAGCCTTTCAGAGCTCCAACGATTGTAATCAACCTTTTTCTCCTCCCAGCGGGGGAACATGAGCTCTTTTTCCCTGTCTCTTTCATCATGCCCTCACATCTCCCAAGCATAGAGGCCTGAGCTGGGGGCAGGCTAGGCTCAGCCACAGGGAGTCCAGCAACCAGCAGGGGAATCTGACATTTAGGCTGTGCCTGGCCCAGCTCAGGAAGCCATCTCTAGTTTTGGCGTTTCTTCATGGACACCTTGGCAGGGTTATGGTGTCAGAATTATTGGCATTCCCCATGGAGTTCACCAAGACTTCCGTGGGATCCCTCCAGAAAGAGGCAGTACCTAAAATGATTTCAGGAAGAAAAATGGCATGTTTTATTTTCTTCCTGTCAAAGTTCTCATCTCACAGACAAATTATTTTGTCTCTGAGGCTTTGTTTCCTCACATGTGAAACTACATTCATAATTATTAAAATTGGGTAAGAATTATTATACCAAAATTATCATACCCATAATAATAGCCTTCCCCACAGGGTACTGAGTGGCTTATGGTGAGACTGTGTGTGAAGTTTTTGCTTTATACAACAATAACAACAGCTAATACTTCAGAGCATGTACAAGGGGGGATTTATTTATAAAAGGGGAGAATTTATTTATAAAAAATTGTGTATTTATTCTTACATGTTTAAACTTCAGTCACCTTCAAAGTACTCTCTGTTTGACGCAATACATCTATGGAGACACTTTTCTATTGCTCAAAACAGTTTTTGAACTCATCGGTTTTGATGCCTTTTAGTGCTTCTGCCATTTTTTGTTTCACATCTTCCACATCAGCAAAACATTTCCCTTTGAGGATTTTTTTCACCCAGGGTAACAAAAAAAAGTCACTCAGGGTGAGATCAGGTGAATAGGGAAGGAGGGGCACAGGGGGGTCATGCTGTTTTGGGCCAAAAACTGCTGAACACTCAGCATGTTGTAGGCAGGTGCATTGTCATGGTGGAAGAACAAGTCACCTGCTTCCACAACTCAGGATGTTGCTTCTGCAAATCATGACACAACCTTCTCAAAACGTCCACACAAAAACTTTGGTTATTTGATCCAGAGGAAAAAATTCCAAGTGCACTATAAGGGGCCACTCCCCCAAAAGATAATTCCAGGCTTTTTGGGGTTCCCTCCTTGTACTGTATTTCAGGCAATATGTACTTTTCCAGGCACTATTTCAATGACTTATCAAAACTCTATGACAGAGGTCCTCTCGTTGACAAGACAACTGTAGCTTAAGGACTTTAAAGACCACAGTCGGGATCACAAAGAGTTGGGCTATGAATATAGGCAGATCTAACCCTAACCCTACACATGCTTCCCCCAAATAATCACTCTCTAATGGGAAATCCAGCAGAACACTGACCTAAGAATCAAAAGACCTGGGTTTGAAACAAGGCTCTACCTCTAAGCAGACCTAAGGTCTTGAGGTACTGTGCCCTCTCTCGACCTGTCCTCTTCATGTATTAGCAATAATAGGATCCGTTCAGCCATCCACACAGGACTATAGATGCCGGATATAAGTGCTATGTGGGCCAACAAGCACTCAGCAAGCATGAGCCAATGAACACACACACACATACCAGTTCAGTGACTGTCCGAGATCCACTTGAATACTTCCATGGACAGGGAGCTCACTGCTTCCCAAAGCAGCTCATTCTAGTCAGAAAGCTCTTCCCTTGGCAAAACCCAAAAGGACTTGCCTGTAGCACCATCCCACCAGCCCAGCCAGGTCCTCCAATGCCCTGCCAGCTGTAAAGAATCATTGCAGCATCCCACACCAGCTCCTGAAGACCCCATGGCATGTGTCCTTGCTCCTGCCACTCTGCCCTGGGCTCCCCAACCACAGGAGGAAGCCAGTGAAAGCAATAACGCTCTTGGTTTACTCTGGCTCCTCTCCTCCTGCTAACTCTCGACCTGTCCCTGCTGATCAGACTCCTGAGTCAGGTGGAGATGATCAGTTCAAGGGAGGACGTGGAGGATGCCGGAGACACTGTTGACTGCTCCAATCTCCCATACTTCCTGATGCCCCAGCCCTTTGCAGTCACCTGGGATGCCACTACTGGTCCTGTCACCTCTGGCTGGCACTTGGGCTCTGGGGTCAGGATCCCCCGGGCCTTGGACCACTTTTTTTCTTTGCTCCATCCCTCCCCGCCACAGCAACTGCCAGACACTCTTGTGTCTGTACCTTAAAAGACTCCAGGAATCCCCCATGGCCCCCATTCTCAAACTTGTCCTCCTCTGGGCCCAGTCCTAGCATGGCCTGTGTGTGGACGTGGAGCTCGTCATGAAGGTTGTCCAGGAGGGCAGCCCTCGTCCGGTCCTAGAAGGGAAGAGGGTAGAGAAGACAGTGGAGAAGCTGGCACTGAGAGCGGAGATGTGCCCTCTCCCCGTGGGCTCCAGACACCTGTCCCGAGGGCTGCTATTCTGCCCAACCCGTCCCAGCGGCAGTATGGATCTCCAGCAGGGCTGAGCTTCATGCTCACAAATTCTGCAACTGATACTAAGGCTCCATGCCCGACCCCTTACTCTCATCCCTCTGCCTTTCCCCCTGGACCACCCCACCACTCCTGCAGCTCTACCCTGGTGGGTTCCAGCCCAGACCTCTGCCCTATGCTCCACATCCATGCACCCAACTGCCCACAACTCCTTTCCATCCAGATGTTCATCCAGGGCCACGCCTATCGCCTCCAGGGGGCGCCATTCACACAGACCTGGACTAGCCTCTTCAGCAACCCAGCCTTTGCAGGCACATGAATGCACATCAGCAGAACTCGTCCCCGTGTCATCAAAAAGCTCAAGCCAAAGGCCTAAGAGTCACCCTGCAATCCCATTTCCCCCACCATTACATCCAGGTGTATATCAAGTCTTCCCAAGTCTGACGCTAAATCCTTATACTGGATGCGTAAGCCTTCAATATCTCTCCTGGACTCCTATGAATAACTTCTGACACCACCTTCCTGCACCTCCTTCCCTTCAGTCTATCCTCTCACCACTGTCAGAGTAATCCCTCTAACGTGCAAATCAAATACATCCCTCTCCTGCCTCCACACTTCATCAGCACCCCACCTCCTCTAGCTCAGAGCCCTTCTTGATCTGACCCAACCATCATCTCCAGCTGAGTCCCCCACCATTCCAGCCCCCAAGAATCCTTGTCTCAGGCCGCACTAAGCTCTCAGGAGATCCTTCACAAAGTTGGCCTATGATTCTGCCTGGCCTTCGCTCATGCTGTTTCTATGCTGGGATAACCCTCCCACTCTTTCCTACAGGCAAAAGGTTAATCACATATCAAGATTTGGCAGTTTGAGGGTTACCTCCACCAAGAAGCCTTCCTGAACATGTCCTCAGCCCCCCACAGGCAGAAGCAGTCACTATCCCCAAGCAGTGCCAACCTCCACCATCACAGCCCCGTGCTGGCACACTTTCTCTTTAGTAACGACCCCCTCCCACCAGCCTATAAACTCTAAGAGCAGAAAGTGCATCTCACTTATCTCTGTATCCCAAGGAACAGAACAGGGCCACAGTCAGTGTTCAATAAATGATTGTTAAATGGCTGACTAGACCTGAAGTCTGGATACAGTTTCCACTAGAAAGAGCTCCTGTATCAACATAGGGCTGCGGGCTTAGAGGGGCAGACGCAGTGCTCCCTACCTCAAACAGCCATCAAGAATAGATCCCTGAGGGAGGCTGGCTAATAGGCAGCCAGGCAGGCAGGAAGAAAACCTTAAGAAACCATGCTCTCACCTCCAGCTTTGCAAACTTGTCCGACTTGCAGCAAGCGTTCTCTGCGTTAGTGAGTTTGGTGAGCAGAAACTCCCTGAACTCTGGACCCTGGAAAAGACAAGATGGCCCACAATTCTCCCACCCTAAGCTTTTGCCAGAAGGGCTTCAGCCACAGTAACAGGTAGACAGAACAAGAGGTCTGGGGAGAGAACCCGTTAAAGGGTTCTGATGTTTAATCACCTCTAGCCCAGGCCAAGTCCACCTGCTAATATGCCAACATGGAAGTCAGTTTCCCTGGTCCTGGGAAATCAACCCTCCATGGTGCACTTCCATGACTGGAGACAAATCTTGCCCAAGACTCCTGGGATAGGAGCATGGCACAAAAACTCTTATTTTAGCAGAAAGGCAACCCCGGAGTCAAATACTCCTGAAAAGTGTCCCTATGCTGGGCCAGAATGGCAGCATAATGAGAGATGGGGAGAGACCCTAAGTAAGGAGGTTCTCCCAAACCTGTAAAAAGATCTCCCTAATGTTCCCAGCCCGAATTCTGCCCCACCCCAACCACTACCACACAAGAATTGAACCCTGGGGTCCTGGATGTGAGAGAAGCAGAAAGAAGAGTGTCTTACCTTCTGGAAAACAGGGGGGCTGGGCAGAGGTGGGCCAAAGGCAGGTACATCTTCCCGTGCAGTGACAGAGACCTGAATGAAACACAGGGTCATAGTGATGGCCAGAAGGGAAGAGATGAGCGCTTCCCCTAGGGGAGCCACACTTCTCCCAGCAAAGCTACTCACCTTCTCCCTCCTCCCCTTCCCAGAACACAAATAAAACACTCCTGTGAGTATCACCAGCACAGGCCCAGAGTCACGGTTCCTAGAAGTGGGACTGGACAGTACAGAGCCATCCGCATCCTCTCATCTGCGTTCCTGGAGGCCAGAAGCAAGTTTGGCATGATGACTGGACAGGGCTGAGGAGCAGTCTAAGACCCTAATTATAATGCAGTACAAATGTCCAGGAGATGTTATCTCATGACCTCATTCAACTGTGATGCTAATCCTTCAGGGAAAGAACAATGAGATTTTTCCCTGATGAGGAAACACAGGGACATAGAGAAAGCCCCCACAAAGTCACACAGGTGATTAGCCACAGAGCAGAACACAGAATCCAGACCCTTCCTGACCCAGCTCTGGGGCTCTTTCTCTACCACTCTGACTCTCCAACCTGGCCATAAATCAGAACTGCTTCAAGTGTTTAAAAAATAAACACTGATCACACAGGTTCCATACCAACCCTACTGAATGGGAAGTTTGGAGCTCCTGAAACTCTTGTGCAGCCAGTGGACTTGTGTTTGGGAATCCTGGCCCTGCATACAGGGTCAGCCAGTCTGGGTGAGGCTCAAACTAACAGAGCACCAGAACCTAGGCTGGGAATTGAGGGTAGGGTGCACACCTCTGGGCAGCCTGAGTGAGGTCTAAAATTTGGAGTGACAACATCCAGGTGTTCTGCATGAGGTGGGGGGTCTCCTGGACTTGGGACAGGCTCCATGCCTCCACTTCCTCTCTGCATGGAGGTGCCCTGGTTTCACCTGCTCTCAGCCCATGAGGCTGCAGGGCTCTCAAGAGACTGCCGTCTCCCTTCCCCAAGCACCCGCTGACGTGAGCTTGGCCCTGGCGTGCCGCCAGCCTTCCTGGCCTGTGAAGTAGGGCAGATGCAGAGAGTCTGCCAGACCGGATGAGCAGGCACTCGGCACCAAGCCAAGGAAAGGCCCTGCCAGGGTCCAGAGGAGAAACGGAGTGGAAGAGAGTTGGTCAATACAGGCTTTCTCTCTCCAAGCTCAAGGCTGTCTGCACGGCCCAGAGTCAGGAAATGGTATGTGTGCAGTTGATGTGATTTCTGGCTGGGCTCCAGCTACTGAACACAGTTCCCTACCACCACTCACCAGGTACCAGTGGCCCAAGTCAGGAATTCCACCCACAGAGTCAGAATTTGGGGTAGGGGTTAGTGGGAAGGCCGCGGAGAGGCTTTCAACTGCAGGCATCCGGGACGAAAGACAGAGGACAGGCCCAGTTCTTCCCTTCCCACCTCCTTCTCAAGCATGCATGAGAGTGGTCTATAGCTGACTGGGTGACTTCATATACACTCCTAAATCCATTCGCATCTTCCAGCTGGACAGCCGCACTGCAGCAGCCATGTCAGAAATGTAGAGGGCAGGATCCTTCCTTGTGCTATCCATTCATATTCCCTCCTCATTCTGTTCCCTCCCCTGACCCCATTCCAATGCAGCGGCCAGGCCTTTGTTGTTCCCTTCTCTTGGGGACATCTGGGTTGCTGAGCTGAAAGCAGAAGTTGCCTGAACACAACCCCACCTTCCTGTTTTCTAAATTCAGTGAGGGCCTCCTGGCAAGGGCTCAGAGGGAGGGAGGCAGAAGCAGGTGACTCTAAGGAAGGAATCTTCAAGACTGGAAGGCAGAAGGAGCTTGGAGTGTGAGTCACGAGAATGCTCCAAGAACCTCAGAGGGCTCAAAACTTGACAAAATCCCCACTAGAGCCTAGGAGGACCATGAAGAGGTTGTTCAAGGGACAGGTGAGCAGTGATGGGAAAGGAAGAGAGGCCACAAAGACAGGACCCTCCCCAGCAATCTGCTTCACATGAGATTCCTGAAACTTCTGTAGGACCTCAGGAATGGAGGACAGAGAGACCCTAGAGAGGGAGACAAGGGAGTCCTAGTGGTGGCTGAGCTGGAAATTCCTTCTAGTTTGGCAGGATGAAGACTACACTTGTTTCGGAAAACTAATCCACACCAAAGTATGTGGAGCTAACTTCCCACCTGCTCCCATGGCTCAGTGGCAAAGACCACAGGCAGACTCAGACGGAATCTCAGCACCACTGCTCCCCTGGCTCTGTGGCCTCAGGCCATAAGTGAGTTACTCTCTCAGCCTCAATTTCCTCCCTATAAATAGGACTAATGAGAGTCCCTGCCTCACCAGGGAGTTGCTAAGATTCAAGAAGACCATACTTCTAAGGGCCTAGCACAGTGCCTGGTGAGGAGTAACCACTGTCACCCAGTGCTTTTTTACTTTCCCTGCTGACCTGCACCTAATAAGGGCACCTAAAACATACAGCGTTTCCCCCAAACCACTGTGTAATCCACCACACACAATCACACACACTCTTTCTCAACTCCTCCTTCCCCTCCCACAGGATGTCAGAGCTAAAAGGAGCTTTTATGGGTCCTCTAGTCCAACTTCCTCATTTCGCACAGAGAAAAACAGAGGCCCAGAGAGAGAAGGAATTGGCACAAGATCACATAGCAGGAGCAGGGCCAGGACCAGAACCCTAGGCTGCCAAGGTGCTCTGTGGAATGGAAAGGACCCTTTCCTGCTCATATCCAGTCCCATCCTTTCCACCTTTCCTCTTCTTTCCTAATGCTCGTCCTCCCCAGTGGAGGCCTCCTGGGGCATTGCTCAGCTCCTGGAGAAATCTCGCCCTCCTTTGCCATAGCCTCTAAGGCCACAGGGGTCACCTTAGGTCCTGTTTCACCCATACCCCTTGAGGGACCTAACCAGGTCCTCTCCACAGTCTGCTCATTACCTGGGATATAGCCAGGGGTGTGAATGAACAGCACTTTGGGGAGTTCCTTGGAAGGCTGGTCTCCCTCCTGGCCCTCTGCCTCCCTGGCCCCATTCACACATCTTGCCTTCCAGATTTAGTGTCTGCCTGGCAGATGGAGTGTCAGTCAAGGTCCTATAGCCTGGGGACTTGGCCTGCTCCTCCCATAGGCCCTGCTTCCCAAAACCTCTCTATGGAGAGTGCTGTGCCCTGGACCACAGACTTCTAACAACAAAGCTGGAGGTAGGGTGGACCTCTTATTTTTTTCTGAATGGGTGCACTACACCACTAAAGGCCTTGGGAGAGTGGAGAAGCCAGTTAGCTGAGATCCATCTCCTGTTAGGAACGAAAAGTAAATGCTAAATGTCCACAGGAGGGCTCATTCTTCCGACAGACAGGCCACACACAGATGCCTGCCTGGCAGGGTCTAAGAGCCCTTCTATCGCACAGTTTTATTTTGGGAATTCTCCTCGCTAGTTCTTCATCTTCTATGGCTGCTAAAAGAACCAACTGGTTGTTTGAGCTGCCCAGTGGCTGCACTGCACTCACTGGCTCTTCTATCTCCTCTCTGGGGTCAGGAAGGCCCTGATGGCCAATTCTATGTCACTTCCATGTGCCCCCAGCCTGGTGCCTGGCACACAGTAGGCACTGAATGAGTAATCTTGCTTCCACCAACAAATTAACCAAGAAGCTGTCTGAGGTGAATGCCCATTTCAGTCAAAGCAGGTGAGCCTTAGCCTTCAAGAAATGCCCATACCACATGTTCTCCAAGTTCAGCTAAAATTGCTCAATGCCAGGGAAGCATGAACATGGGCATATAAAGGAATCAGCTCACCTCAACAGGAGGAGATAGGAAGATGTCTTTTGGTTTTCGTGTGTGTGTGTGTGTGTGTGTGTTGCTTTGGTTTTGTCTGTTTTGAGATAGAGTGTCACTTTGTCACCCAGGCTGGAAATGCAGTGATGCGATTATAGCTCACTGCAGCCTCAAACTCCTGGGCTCAAGTGATTCTCCCACCTCAGCCTCCTGGTTTTTTGTTTTGTTTTGTTTTTCGATGATTTTCATTTGGTTTTTAATTTTGACCTTAATACATCTCGGCTGAAGTGCTAAAGCATAGTGAACCCCAGGAATCAGCACTGGCTTAAATTATTATACAGAAAACACTTCCAGTTGCCTCACTGTTTCCCATACGCTTATTTTTCCTCTTCCTTAGAACAAGAGTTCATGATATTTTGTGGAGCAGGCAGCCCTTTGAGAATTTGAGAATTCTCTTCCTAGGAAATGAAGCAAAGTATACAAACTCAGCATTTCGCACATATCCACAGGGTTCAGAGACTGTCTAGCCTGCCCTGAAAGTCTGAAGTCCCCTGCCTCAGTCCATTGCCGTTGGGTCCCATGGCCCCCAAACCACTGTGATAGAGAGAAACTGTTGCCCAAGAGGTTGGGACTGTTTCTCGTGAAGAAGAGGAGGGGAGGACCAGCAATCCAGCCATCAGGAGTGGGCAGGGCTACAAGGACAACGGGCTGCACTCTCTCGGTCCCATCCACATGGAGGAGGATTCTGAGCCAATCTGAGAGACCACGTACTAGTCAGGAGGTTTAGACCCGGTGCCTGCCTCCCTGTCTCCTTGGGAGTCTTCAAGTTAAGAGCAATAATTTGTCCAGAATGGCCAGGCCCGAGCGCTCACCTAGTGGCTAGGGTGTACCAGATCCTTCCTCTCCAGCCCTCACCATAAACATTTCTCCTTTTTTTTTTCTTTCCTTTGTCACCGCCTTTCTTCCTCTCTCCTTTCTGGACAGTCCTCTCTGAGCTCTCTACTTTTTCTCTTCTAGCTCTGCCTCACTCTAGCAAATAGCATCCACAGGTTCCATATATGGTACACAGGGCTCTCAACCCTTGAGTGAGATGCTGTCGAGCGTGGAGACAGCAAGGTGGACTGGATGAACCCCAGAAGGTACTCTCCATCAAGAATCTAGCTCCAAGTCCCAGAGACCTGAAAACTCATGGACAATCTATTACTACTGAGAACTAGTACTGTTTCCTTTGATTTCACTGAATCCACAAAGTACAGTGAAGTGTCTGGGCCCACTACTTCCTCCAACAAGGCTTCTTTCTTACCTTGTAGGATGGGGTCTCTGTGCCTAGAGTCTCAGCCTGCACAACAATGTAGGCATGTAAAAAGTTGGAGGCGATCATATCTGGGACAAACGGTGTGTTTTCTTCTTGGAAGATGATGGCCACAATGTCATTCCCAATGTGCCTCTTTCTCTGGAGCTGAACAAAGAGGTGTTCAATTGTTGTAAGTCAGTTTGGAACATCCTAAAAACAGGTTTTCCTCATGATTTTACCCTTATACATAAACCATAGGACTCTGAGACCCAGCTCTCTAGGGGACTTCCTTCAATCTTTAGAAGCCACCCAAGAAAAAAATTGGGAAGATGCCCAAGTTGTTAGGCAGTTGCCAGTGAGTAGCTTACTGAGCTCTATAGTGTGCAGAGCCAGGACTCAGGACTCGGGGAGAACAGTGAAAAGGTGAGGCCAGGCCTTGTCCTGGTAGAGCCTGTAATTGATCCGGGAGAAACACAAACACAGGTGAAGCCACCTGATAACACTAACAAAGCCGCCAGCCAGCAAGTGCTAAATCAGCTGCTGCGCACGAAGTGCCTGACAGCTTGGGGATAGAGAGGAGGGCAAAATCAGAGGGCCTGATAGCAACCTGAGAGGGCTTCCTGGAAGAGAAGATGGGATGGGGGGGTGGGTCTTGATGGAAATGTGGATGACCGGGATGAGGGGGTGGGTCATTTCACCAGAGGGGAGAAGAGCCATGCCTAGAGAGGCATGAGTAACCTGGCTTGGTGCAAGTGGAATGAAGGGGGAAACCCAACCCCGACTCAGTATCCCAAACAATGCCAGGAGCTTTTGCATGTGATCTCAGTCACCAAGTACCTACTGTGTGTCACCATGTTGGGCTGTTCACAGGCACAATTTCAAATGTTAAACCCCTCCTCTATACCAAGCTAAGTGCCCGCCTATGCATTTGTTCACTAATTAAGCACCTACTGCATGCAGGCCCTATGCTCGGCCCTTTCACATTGAGTGTTTCATTTGCTGAGCAACTGTTACACACCAAGCACCATGCTGGGCACTTTTCTACAAATTTCCTCACTTGCTCCACACACATCATCCTATGTCTCAGGAAGAGAAAAATATGTATTCATTTCCTGCCAAAAGTCAAGCTCTGTGCCAAGGTATACCTCTCAATTAACATAAAGGAGACTAAAAGGGCCCTGAGAGAGCAAGCTTTAACCCCAGGATGAGGCAGCAGGTGAGGAGAGCCACAAGGGAACAGAGACGGAGGG
Source organism: Tarsius wallacei (assembly GCA_963574415.1). Classification (NCBI taxonomy): domain Eukaryota; kingdom Metazoa; phylum Chordata; class Mammalia; order Primates; family Tarsiidae; genus Tarsius; species Tarsius wallacei. Next base: position 21,998 of record CAUYQG010098018.1, read on the forward strand.
TGAAAGGTTGAGAGAAAACCTACTCTGGATACCAAAGGAATCCTGCTTCCATTTGTTTCTGGAACATTCAGTCATTATTTTAGAGCCAAATCTTAATCTGGTTTGCCAGTTTCCTTTTTTCCTAAGAAGCCAGGCACAATGTTTACAATTTTACATCTGTGCTCCTTCCTCACTTCTCTGCTTCGAAACAAATAGGTCAGAGTTTGGACAAAGGCCCACCTGCCTTTCTTATTTTCCCGGAGATGGAAAGGGGCAGAAAGTGAGCATGGGCAAATAGTGTTGCAACCACCAGGGCCGTGTTGCTGGCTTCAGAAAAGCCAGGCCTGCTCAAGGATGCACGGCTGTCAGAGCAGCAAATTTGACAGCAAGAAAATTCTGGAAACACAGGTCTCATCCAGGTTTCCCCAGTTGAAGTAAAGACTGAGTTCCTGCAGGTATAGTGAGAGACGTAGCTGTGAGCCTAGGAAAGCTGTGGGCAAGTATTCTCACACAATAACCAGCTTTACATTGCCGGGGCAGGCAGGGGGCAAAATGACTAGTGGCCTGGACAGTGAACAGCTGTCATGGGACACCAGCCACAAGTTGGGCATCTTATGAGCCCCACTTTCAGAAACGTATGTAATCCCCATAACAATCCTCTGCCTTAGGTGGTGTTATCCCCATTTCACAGATGAGAAGGTTAACAGGCTTGCCCAGAATCACACACCCCTAAGTGGCAAAGCTGGCTTCAGGCCTCCAACCGCAGACCCCATCAGATACTCTTTACCACCACCAGATATGATCAGAGCACGCGGGCTCTGCCCTGAATAGACTGGGAGAACTCAAGGAAGTCTTTTAACCGCAAGGAGCCCTGCCCCGCCTCCCGCACAGGGCAGCTGAGGTATGACTTCGGTGAGATAGCACGAAGGAACACGCTCTGATGACACTACCCAGATGAACCACTGGCCTCTTGATTATGAAAATGGGGAGGGGGCCCACGGTCCCTCGGGCAGGTCAGACCAGAAGCTGGCCTTCACCTCGCACACCCCGGGCTCCCAAAGCCCTCCCCAAACCAGGTTACCTGCTGGGCGTCTCCCTCAGTAAATGGCAGCTTTGTGGAGACATGAAACATGATCTCCCTGTCCCGGAATGTCGTGTATACTGATTCCAGCCCTGTCTGTCCATGGGTCACATCCAGGCCTCCTCGGAAACTGTCAGCAAAACAGGGCAGAAGCCAGAGAGAGAAAGAGAGTGAGGGCAAGTGGGCCACTTGGTGCAACCTTCCCTGAGAACACACAGCTGGGGAGTGAAGACGACACGGAGAGTAGAGAACAGAGGAGATCATGATGTGGAAATAGCAGGGAGATGTGTTCCTCTGAGCAGACTTGCCCTGGTGTTCCACCCATAAATCCATTATTTAAAAGACAAAGGCAGAACCTCTACTTCAACACGCTGGATGGTCACGTGGGAAGGAAGACCATCCACCCACAATCCCAGACTAATGCCCCTCCCAGGTGCCAGTGACCCCCAAGGCTAGGCTCAGGCCTTTGCTTTCTGCAAGGCCATGACCGAGTCCTCAGCCCACAGCCAATGCAACCAGTCGTCCTGCTAGACAGTGTGAGCCCCACAGGAGCACCCAGAGTCAATCAGCCAGGAGAGATGACAGATACTTCACTCCTACCCAGCTAGTCCCTGATATGAAGGTCCAACCACCACAGCACCCAGCTTGGGGGTATCCCGGAGGTCCCATCTCTAGCTATCTCCTCACAGGCAGAAAAGAAAAGTACTAAGGAACTGGGGGGGCTTCCAAGAGCTGTCCCTTCTGCCTTTACAAAGCATAGCTGCCAGCTTGGTTTATATTTTTCAGCAAATGCAGGGTTCTTTAAGAAAATGAAATAAGATGGGCCCTGGATGTCAGACCCTCTGGCACCAAAATATAGCCAGAAAATGTGCTCAGCTCAGCATGGCTCCTGGACCAGGAGTCGGACAGCTAAGTCAGTACATGACCTTGGGCATATCACTTAATCTATCTAAGCCTCAGTTTCCTTTCTCCATAAAACAGATAGGATTACATGATCTCTGGGGTCCTTCTAGGTTTAATATACTGTGTTTCATCTATTCTGAGACCCATATTTTTTTTCACATTTTAACATCACTGAAATCAGGATGTGTCTTATAATGATGGTATCTCAAAGTCAACAAAAGATTGTATGGTGCTAGCTTATGCACTGCGTGAGCACTATCAATTGTAATCTCCCAATAACCCTGTGGGGTCGATACTATCTTTATCTCCCTTTTTACAGATGAGGAAACTGAGGCATGCAGAGGTCACTTAACCAAAGTCATAAGAGCTAATAAATTGCAGAGCTGGGATTTTAATTCAGATGTGACTGACTCCAGACAGCCTTGATGATCTTGAAAAAAGGAGAAGATGGAGGAAGAGGGAAAGGAAAAAGGAGAAGGAAGAAAGAGAGAGAAGGAAGCAGAGGAAGAAAACAATTACTGAACACCTACTGCATGCCAGACACTGGGTTGCGTGCTTTCACACATGATGTTAGGAGCTCCTGTTAATTTGGCTGCTGGGGTGGGGAATTCTGGGCCCTCAGCCACATGCCAACCATCAAGCACAGAACAAGCCGGCCAGATCTGAACTCATCCCAAATGTAGCCTTTGCCAAGGAAAATCAAGGGCCAGAGTCTTCCAAGCAATAACCTCAATATTCTATCTTACTATCCACTTAAAAAGCCATAGACTGTTGCATGGATTCCTGCCTGAGAAATTATTATATTTGCAGCAACTCTTAGTTATCCATTCTTTGTATATTATCTAAAATAGGTCATTTCCCCTCAAACAGCAGAGGGTTGTCTTTCCCAAATGCCTGGCAGGTGAGTGATAGAGAAAGTGGATTCGTTTCACTCTCAGTCCAAGCTAAATGTAATTAGGAAGGCAAATCTGAGGCAGAGCAATTTCATCACGCATCCTGAGGCCAAATGTGAATGCCTTTCAGAGAATGTGACATGCTGGGTTATTCCTCGGACCACTGATTCATCAGGAATGCAGGTGAGTGAGTGCTGATCAGATGGTGAAGAGCAATCCCCCGTTTCTTGCGTATTTTTAACTCTCACATGTTCCTGAGAGTTAAGGCTGAGTTGTCTGCCTCTTGCACTTTGTCTCGGGCCTCATCAATGGAGCTGGAGCTGCCGCTTGGCTAAAACCCACCCTTTGAAGTCCTGTAGTGTGATCGTGTCCCCCAGCAGGTCCAAGAACTCCTTGAAAGCTGGGCTCTCCTCATTGTTCCCAAATAGCTCCTCCTCCAGGGTCTGAAAAAGAAACACGAACAGGGGCAGTAGTTAGAAAAACCCTTCTTGATACCAAGGGAAGGAATATGGCTGCCCAAATACCTAGTCTCTTTCTTCCTTTCTCCCAGCACATTCACCATAGCTGTCCTCAGTTGGAGGAAGGACTAACGGAGGCTCACTCAATGGCACCAAATCTTTGGGCTGATTAATGAGCCCTTTCAGTATAAGCAAAGGCTCCTGCTGGTCAGCACAAAAGGCAAAGTTGAGGCAAACAGTTCTTAGACTTAATGCCAAAAACATAATCCATATATTAAAAAACTGACCGTTGGACTTCCAACAAAAGGCAAGTATCAAGAATATATACAGAGCTCTCAAAACTCTAAAAGTGATCAAACCACCAATGATATAGCACTTCATACTCACTAGCATAGATGGTTATAATAAAAAAGAAAGACAATAATAAGTGCTGGTGAGGATGTGGAGAAATCAGAACCTTCATACACTGTTGGTGAAAATGTAGAATGATGCAGCCACTTTGGAAAACAGGCTGGCAGTTCCTCAAAAGGCTACACATAGAGTTGCCATATATATGACCCAGCAATTCCACTCCTAGGTATATACCTAAGAGAAATGAAAATGAATGTCCACAGAAAAATTTATACATGAACACTAACTGCAGCACTATTCATAACAGCCCAAAGGCAGAAACAACCCAAATGTCCATCAATGGATAAGAGGATAAACAAAATGTATTATATCCATACAATGGAATATTATTTGGCCATAAATAAGGAACAAAGTACTAATAAATACTACAACATGGATATATTTTGAAAACATTATGCCAAGTAAAAAAGGCCAGACACAAAAGGCCACATATTATAAAATTCCACTTATAAATAGTCCAGAATAGGCAAATTCATACAGACAGAAAGTGGATTACTGGCTGACAGGAGCTAAAGGGAATGGGGATGAGGAGTGACTGCCAATGAGCATGGAGTTTCTTTTGGGAATGATGCAAACTTTCTGGAGTTAGATGGTGGTGATAGTTGGACAACTCTGAGGTTACACTACAAACCAGTTAATTGTACACTTTATTGAGATATAAATCATATATTATGAATTGTGAGAATTCACGGTGTGAGAATTATGCTCAAATGCTCAATAAAGCTGTTATTAAATAGTTAACTCAATAGTAAAAATATTTAATTAGAAAATGGTCAAAAGACATTTCACCTAAGATATACAAACGGCAAATAAGCACGTGAAAAGATGTCCAACCTCATGAGTCATTAGAGAAATGCAAGTTAAAACCATATCACTATACATCTATCTGGACAGCTAAAATAAAAGAAGGATGATAAGACCAAATGCTAACAAGGATGTGGAGAAATGGGATAACACATATATTGCTGGTGGGAACATTCATTCTAGAAAACAGTTTGGCAGTTTCTTACAAAACTAAACATATAATTACTATACAACTCAGCATTTACAACTCCTAAGCATTTATCCCAGAGAAACTTATGTTCGGACAAAAACCTGTATACAAATGTTCATAGCAATTTTACTCATAATAACCAAAAACTAGAAACTACCAAGATGCCCTTCACTGGGTGGACTGAACTGTGTAAACAAATTGTGGTGAATTACCACCATGGAATATTATTCAGCAATCAAAAGGAACTAGCAATACACTCAAGAACTTGGATAAAACTTGCTAAGTGGAAAAATGTCAATCCCAGAAGGTTACATATTGTATGGTTCCATCTATATAACATTTTGAAATAACAAAGTTTTAGAAATTGGAAAACAGATAAGTGGTTACCAAGGCTTAGGAATTGGAGGAGGAAGGAAGAAGGGAGGCAGGAGGGAGGCTGCTATAGTTATAAAAGGGCAACACAAGGAACCCTGAGATAACGGAATTCTTCTGTATGAGGGGAACCCAAAAAACCAGAATTTTTTAATTAAAAAATTGTGTATTTATTCTTACATGTTTAAATTTCAGTCACCTGCAAACTGCTCTCTGTTTGATGTAGAGATGCTTTTTCTACTGCTCAAAACAGTTTTTGAACTCATCAATTTTCATGCCTGTTAGAGCTTCTGTTGTTTTTTTTTTCACCTCTTCCACACTGGCAAAGCATCTCCCTCTAAGGACTTTTTTAATCCAGGAAAACAAAAAAAAATCATAAAAAACAAAAAAAGTCACTCAAGGCGAGATCAGGTGATTAGGTAAAGTGAGGCTTGGGGGTCATGCTGTTTTTGGTCAAAATCTGCTGAACACTTAGCATGTTGTGGGCAGGTGTGCTCATAAATCACCCATCATGAAATGGGCAAACGCACTGAAAGAATCTCCAAAAAAAATTCACTGAAGCCCAATGCAGCATCTCACTACAATGCTAGCTGGTACAGTGATGCTGATGGGTTGCTAGAACACTTACCTAGTAGGGGAAGCCAGTACTACAAAGGGCCTGCCCACCAAAAAATAATTCTCTTCTTTTTGGGTCCCCCCTCGTATCTTGACTATGGAACCTACATATGTGATAAGTCTATCTACAACAAAATACACACAACATACACAAATGAATGCCTGTAAAACTGGGGGAATTCTGAATAAGATCTGTAGATTGCATCAATGTCAATATCCTGGTTGTGATACTGTATTATAGTTTTGAAAGACATTACCTTTGTGGAAAACTAAATAAAGGGTACATGAGGTCTCTCGTATTATATTTTACAACTGTATGTGAGTCTACAATTATCTAAAAATAAAAAGCTTAATACTGTTTTAGAAAGCAAAGCTGAAAACAGTAGCAATCTCTGCAAACAGTAAGAGGCTTAAAACACTGACTACCCTGCCTGACCAACAGGCTCTACCCACAACAGCAGGATCTGCAAACAGCTGAAGGCTCTGCAAGCATCCACAGAATGCAATAAATTGCTACAGGTGACACAAAGACCCTCCAGCCTACCCAATCACTTCAAGTAGAAAGTCTCCAATAGATGATTTTTGTGCACCTTCCTAACATCTGCTTTACAGCAAAAAAGAGCAGACCTTGGGCCCCATGCCTTCAACAGGTGACAGAAGGTGATAGATTTCATTAACCTTATTTTGTTTTTTACAGCATTTATTTTGGAATTACCTTCATTTCATAGTAAGTGATACTGGTTTTCCAGTTAGAGTAGTGATATAAAATCTCCTTTTAAGAGATTTAAAACTTAAATGCATTTAAATTTTTAAAAAACTTTTTAAAGAAAATATTAAGTAGCTAACAGTGTGGACTGGACACAGTGGTTCACACCTGTAATCCCAGCACTTTGGGAGGCAGAGGTGAGAGGACTGCCTGAGCCTAGGGGTTCAAGACCAGCCTGGGCAACTTGGTGAGACCTGGTCTCTACAATAAATCAGAAAATTAGCCAGGTATGGTGGCATGCACCTGTAGTTCCAGCTACTTGGAAGACTGAGGCAGAAGGATATCCTGAGCCCAGCAGGTCGAGGTTGCACTCCAGCCAGAGTGACAGAGTGAGACTCTCACTCAAAAAACAAACAAACAAACAAAAAGCATAGGTATGATGGAAATCTTAACAGTGACACATGATGGAACAATATGATACAGATTTTGAATATGGTCTGTGAGTGTCTGAAGTTTGGAGAGCACCACACTCCAGCAGGGGTCAGCAAACTTATGGCCTGTGGGTCAAGTCTGGCCTGCTGCCTGATTTTACAAATAAAGTTTTATTGGAGCACAGGCAAGCCAACTCATTATCTATTGTCTACGGCTACTTTTGTACTACAAAGGCAGAGTTGAATGGTTTTGACAGATACCCCAAGGCCCATGAAGCCTGAAGTATTTATTATCTAGCCCTTTACAAAAAAAGTTTGCCAATCCCTGATCTATAACATGTCATGAAGACATCACAACTCCAGCCAAGTGTCCTGTTTGCCCCCAGTCATGAGGCCAGAGTGTGGGAGGAGCAGCTGCTTCTAGGCAACCTACATCTCCTATTAGGAAAACAATCCAGTGTGTGTTCTGGGGCATATACCTCTCTTTCAGGATTCACATCCAGTCTGGTATTAGTATTGCCATTATTTTATACTGGCCTTGAACTTGACCATGCGCTCAGGGAGGGGGGTCTTAGTCATCACTGTATCCCCCAGAGTGCTCAGCACAGTCAATGACAATGGGAGAGTTGGGTGAGGTTTATTTATATCTAAAGACCAACATAGGGCTTTTATGCAACAAATGCTCATATTAAATGTCCCCCAGCTGTGGGTTTGCAAAACAACAACCTGCCTGGGTTTAAAAAAAAAAAAGAATTTTATCTTTCTGGCTTTTTCCCCCTGCAGCAGTAGCAGGTACATAAACAACACACAGATTCCTTCTTCGATGTGGATGGTTAATGTTCAGTAATTATAGCTTTGCTGGAACATTGGATTATAATCACCTTATAAGATCTGCTCTGATAAATTTTGCAAGCAAATAACTTTAATTAGGGGGGTTATATTAACAGAGCTATACAAAATAAAAATGTAATATGTGAAAATAATGAGTTGAATAATCTCCCTTAAATTATAAGATTCATCAGTGTTTACGTTACAGACCTTAAACTCTTCTCCTAATTAGAGCGTTTTTAAGCAAACACATGCCTCTTGTGATCTAGTATCTTCAGACAAGGAAATCAGGTGTCATCTAGCCAAGAAAGATACCATCATGCAAAATAACACAGATTATATCAAAAGATACTATTAACCTACCATTAGCAGGGCCAAAATTTTTACTCATTCATTAATTCTCTTAAGCATTTAGTTTACTTATATAAAGTTGACATGCTAAATTCTTGGATGATACAAAGATGAATGAGTGTAGAACCTTCTCTCAAAGAATCTAGATGAGAAAACAGTGTGTTCAGCCGACCACTCTGCTTGGGATGTCAACAAAAGTTCATGGTAGGAAAAAAGTATAAAAGATAGGAAGTTTGTGGCCAAACTAGTAAGGGAAACACTAAGTTCAACAAGTTATAAAGAGTTACTTACCTTGAGGGGGTTCTTAGAGTCTTAAAAAAGTTCTCACACACGTGACAACTCCTCTCTAAGTTATTTGCTCACAGAGTACATCACCAGACTAGCACTTCATGGGACACTGAGAAACATTATTTCTAGCCAACTAACTCCAAAGCAACATGTGAGTGCTACAAGAGACACAGGAAAGTGAGCAGTGGCATGCTGGTCAACTTTTTGGCAACTGGCTCTCCAGAGAAGAAAAAGACCCTGGTGTTTGCCCATTTCTATGATGTAAATGCTTCTGCCATGGCTGCTTTCAAGCTACAAACCTGACATCACTGAACAAAATTGGGAAAAGATACACACAATTAGTTCCATCATACCACTGAAGTTTGGAGAGAAAAAGTTCATTCCAGGTGGGGAGAATGGTGGGCCAGGAGAGAGTGGCTTATGCTACTCCAGTCCCTCTACTAGTCTGATTTTTCTTATAACCAACAGCCCAGAGATAATAAAAACTAAGGTGGCCAGGAAAACATTAGAACTTACTGTATGAAAGGCCATCCTGAAGGTTCTGCCACCTGTGACAGTTGTATTCAGAATGTTCAAGAACCTAGTTCAGGGCTCCTGCACTTGGGATAAGGGGGAAAAAAGAGTCCTCAGTGAGAAGCCATAAGATATAGTAATCAGTATGATCCATGTTGCTTACCTGCCTGGCTTTTTGATAAATGACCCCAAATTTGAATGTGTTGTTGACATCATGCTCATCATAGGACACAATCATTTGGGAGGCCTGGAAAGTGTGGAAAGAAAAAAAATCAAGACTGTGTGTTAATTTGGAGGCAAGTGAGGAAGTAAATGGAAGGGGAAGCATCTGTTTGGGCAGAGAATGTGCCCCCTGGTCTAAAATATCCACACACATGGAGGAAGAGAAGAGGAGAAATAATAAGCAGATGGTCAGGATGAAACTCCAAAGGTCTTAGCTAGCTCCCCACACCTGGGCTTCCCTAGTAGTAACCAAACATTTGTATATCATCCATTCCATTCCCATCCAGATGTCCAGCCAAGACCTGAGCACATGAGTTCAGCAGGACTCAAGGAACTACCTTTACCCCAGTGTTTAATCTGTGGTGTGAAAAAATGAAGCCAGAACTCCAAAAGCTGGTCAGCAAGAATGACTAGTTCTGATTCACCCCTAATCAGCAGTATACTTTTGAGCAAGTCACTGCTCCTGCCCAGACTTCAATGCCTTATCCATAAAATGAGAGGTCTCTCAGAAGACCACTCTAAGGAGGAACACACTCTAATATAATATGCAAAGAAAAAAAAAACCTGACCATTGGTGTTCTAATTTTCCATTATGCTTGTTAGAATTAATGTCCGGGGTTAGAAACACTGAAGTCTAGTTTTGAATCTGCAGCTTTTATCTATGTAGCTTTGAGTGAGCCACTTAACTTCTCTGGGCCTCAGTTTCCTCATCTGTTAAATGGAGATGTATGGTTGTGAAGATTCAGTGAGATCAGGTGCATAAAGTGCTGATCACAGAGCAGTTATCGTTATCGTCATCATCCATGTAACCCTCTAGAAAGATCAAAGCTGAACCAGCTTATTGGGAAAGAGAAGATCTGCAGGCTGTTAGGATACCCTCTGTAATTTTTTTTTTTTTTGAGTCGGAGTCTCACTCTGTCACCCAGACTGGAGTGCAGTGGCCGCTCCTGTCACCCCAGCCTCGACCTGCTGGGCTCCGGCGATCCTTCCGCCTCAGCCTTCCAAGTAGCTGGAACTACAGGCGCGTGCTACCACACCCGGCTAATTTTTTAATTTATTGTAGAGATGAGGTCTTGCTTGCCCGGGCGGGTCTCAAACCCGCGGGCTCAGGCAATCCACTCACCTCAGCCTCCCAAAGGCACAGGATTACAGGCTGAGCCACCGAGCCCGGCTTAGACTTTACTTTAAAAATACTCAAGCAACAAAAGAAAAATAAAAAAGAGGGATGGTGGAAGGAATTATGGCAAAATCTTGATAATCCCTTTTCTGATCAATGGAAATACAGAATTCTACTTTTGTGTGTGATGTTAGCTGATCATAATTAATTTTTTTAAGTTATATAATTTCTTTCCCATTTTCTTCTCCCTGTCATGAACTCCTAAACACTCACCACCATTCTTCTTTATAGAATGCCTGGGCCCTAATACCCAGGGCTCTGTGTTTTTTCCCTACAAACTCAAGAAAAAACTCAAAGGTCAAGGGCAAGCAAGGAAAGTAGACTGCTACCGACACTCACTTGTCAGGAACTAAGAAGTCCTTTTCCCTTCCTCCTACTACTCCCATACTCACCCACTCTTGGGGTTATTTTTTCTGTTACCTAGTCTCCTTCACCATCAATCCCACACCTCCCAAAGAAAGGAGGCCACGAAAATCACCGTTCACCAAACTCTCTACTAGCTTTCTACTTCTTCCCTCATTTTCTCTGTGCGACAAGGGCAGAGCCTTCCCACTTCCTCCACATCTATCCACGCCTTTTAGAACCTTTCTCCTCTCCTTCCTATCTCTATCAGCTACTTTTACCAAGCTAAGAATCTGAAACTCTGGAAAGGGAGTGATGGGGAATAGGTCAAGGCAGCCCGAAAGCTGGGGAGAATGGAGGAATGAAAAAGGAGCACACATCTCAGCACAAGAAGCTCTCTACTCCCACCTCTGCCCCAGCAACTGTGCCTGGACATGGATGGCTCTGAGGATTAAGGAGGGCCAACAGCCCTTCACCTGACACCTAAGAGGGGTAGTTATCAGATGCAGAAACTGACCAAAGGGCTTTGTGTCAAACAGTTTCATTCCCACACACTCTCCTGCTGGTATTTGTGTTTCTACATCCAGTCAAGTGGCGGGGAACTAAGATATTTAAGTGATGTTTGGGTGGGTGTTATGGAGCCTTGTCTGCTATACCATAAAACACGCTGCCCTGCCATGGTGGAATAGGGAAGGAAAATAAACGCCTCTTGTATCTGGCTTCAGTCCCCAGGCTAAGTAAACAGCTGACGGAGCTCTGCCAAAGACACCATGCCCAGTCATTTCTTGCCCAGCTTAGGACAGATGCCAGATAGTAAACTTGCCCAGTCCTACACCTAGTCACCGTAGACCCCACCTTGGTCTAGCATCTTCAGCCACCAATAAAAAGTCCTAATATGGTGAAAGGAGCAGATGGGAGAGAACTACTCACTTATATGAACCAGTTTGGGGAACTGTAAGAATACAAAACAAGCTGGGCTCGGTGGCTCAGCCTGTAATCCCGCGCCTTGGGAGGCCGAGGTGAGTGGATTGCCTGAGCCCGCTGGTTCAAGACCCGCCTGGGCAACTTGGCGAGACCTCATCTCTACAATAAATAAAAAATTATCCGGGCATGGTAGCGCACGCCTGTAGTTCCAGCTACTTGGAAGGCTGAGGTGGAAGGATCGCCGGAGCTCAGCAGGTTGAGGCTGCGGTGGCCGGGAGTGGCCACTGCACTCCAGTCTGGGTGACAGAGTGAGAGACTCCAACTCAAAAAAAAAAAAAAGAATATAAAACAAGAAAAAAAACAAACTAACCACATAACCCAAAAAAGGTACGTTTAGGCTAAGTTGTTATTGGCATTTACACTATCCATCAGCAAATGTCCCAGTACAGCTGACCCTACATACCTACCGCTGCTCTAAAACAGAAACTAAACTTCAAGTATCACACTACAAGTAACTTTTTGTAAGAAGTAAAATACCCAAATTCTCAGTATAGGTGCCAGTTCCCAGTCTTCCTCCAATTAAAAATGTGGGCCACAGCTGTCAGTTCTTTCTTTTCATCTGAAAGCAGTATTATGTAACTAACCTATCTTTATGCACCTTTCCATTTTTACAAAAATTCTGTCTTCCCTAAAAACCTTCTTCCAGGACACTGAAAAGCTCTCTCACTAGATTGATGACTTTGATTCTGACAAGCACAGCATTGCCAGGAGCTTGGTGACCACAGCCAGTTAGCAATAGATCAGGAGATGAATTCAAAGCAAATACAGAGGAAATCCAAAAATAGACCAACATTTCCACTTCTGGCATATTTGTTGCTGTTAATGAAACTCTTCCTTTCAACAGTCACTTTTTCCTTCAATACTCATCTTTTCCTAAATCTAAAAGGTTGTGTGAATCGTCCACAGGTGCTCTTAAACAGTAGATGCCCTTTATGCTTCTTCAGGATAAAGACTATTCTCACGTTAAAAAAAAAAAAAAAGTCCTTTCTTCCCTCTTTATAATATTTTTAAAAGACAAGTCATAGAATGCCAAAATTTTAAGGATTGAGGTAAATATTCTAGCTTGCACTCTGGGATATTGAAAATATATCCAGTTAAAATATAAGGTTTAAAAAGAAACAAAAAAAAAAAACCTTGAAAGTCTTAGAAGAAGGAAAATGTCATTATCACAAAATCCTTTTGAAATTTCACAGAAATGTATTCAACGAACATACCGAGAACCTACTCAGTTAGTTGCTTTTACATGGAGAATCTCATTTAAGAGGAGACAAACAAGGCCAGGCATTGTGGATCACGCCTGTAATCCCAGCACTTTGGGAAGCAGAGGGGAGAGGACTGCCTGAGCCCAAGGGTTTGATACTAGCCTGGGCAACATGGCAAGACCCTGTCCCTACAATAAATCAAAAAAATTAGCCGGGCATGGTGACGCACGCCTATAGTTCCATCTGCTTGGAAGGATCTCCTGAGCCCAGGGGCAAGAGAGTGAGACTCCAACTCAAAAAAATGAAATAAAAATTTAAAAAGGAGACAAACAGCAAACGTTTGGATAACAATGTCTATTAACACTTCTGATTTGGTATTATTCTCAAATATGCTTGCCTTTTGCCTTCCAGATTCTAACTTTATGGTGAAATACTGCCTGTGAACTCCTTTGAGATCTATCCATCACTTCCTCTCCTGTGGCTATGAATAACCCTTCTTATGGGTTTCTAAATATCTGATACAACAATTAAGAAAGCTGGCAAGCCGGGCTCGGTGGCTCAGCCTGTAATCCTGCGCCTTGGGAGGCTGAGGTGAGTGGATTGCCTGAGCCCGTGGGTTCGAGACCCACCTGGGCAACTTGGCGAGACCTCATCTCTACAATAAATCAAAAAATTAGCCGGGTGTGGTAGCGCACGCCTGTAGTTCCAGCCACTTGGAAGGCTGAGGCGGAAGGATCGCCGGAGTCCTGCAGGTCGATGCTGCGGTGGCTGGGAGCGGCCACTGCACTCCAGTCTGGGTGACGGAGTGAGACTCAAAAAAAAAAAAAAAAAAAGAAAGCTGGCAAATTTTTGACAAGCTTCCTATATCTCACAGACACACACACTGGCTCTTTCTAAACTAAAAACCTACAAACAATACCTCACATATCCAAGTAGCTTCAGCATAGGGCTGGCCACCAAGACCAAATACATGATTAGGTGGGAACTTTGCGCCCTCCCCACTCCCATCTCTGGGGATAAAAACTCTTGAACAATGAAATTCAGAAGGTTCTGGGTTGGCAAATCATTCCAAGTGAGTTATCAAACCATGGGAGGTATTGTTTGGAGGTTTTTAGTTTAGAAAGAGCCAGTGTGTGTGTCTGTGAGATATAGGAAGCTTGTCAAAAATTTGCCAGCTTTCTTTTTTTTTTTTTTTTTTTGAGTCTCCCTCCGGCCCCC